>JAWPHD010001873.1:0-289764 GCA_037043455.1 Cyrtodaria siliqua
TGTATGTTTCTGAAAATTACTGAACACATATGTATATATTTACATGTTGCATATTAAGCAATAAACGAATAATTGCCCATTGCCTGCATTACGTGGTCACACCTTAAATCCATTAAGCGATTGGAAAGCTTATATCAGCAGGATTTTATAACGGATATTTCGACAAAAAAAACCTCTTTAAAATTACCTATTAAATGTTTTAATTTTACAATATGCGAACTTTTTAAGCTGAAATAAGGTTTTATTTCATACCCCAGCCAACCCCGTTTTCGCTTGTTGGAGAAGGGGTTTGATGGGGTATGAAAGTTAATACTAGGACCACGTAATGCCGGGATATAAACAAGGGTAACAAGGGTTCGTATTAACACTCCTAAATTGCAGTTACTTGTTGAGTACAGCCCGAATTGATGTTTGTTTTTAGTAAATTCGACCTTGATTTTACTGACCGTGACCTTGCATTTATGACCTTCTGTATTAGCAAGCTAAAAGTCACATTAATGTTAATTATCTTTTCAGTTATATTAACAAATCTAACTGACCTACTTTCGAATATAAGTCGTATTCCTACATCTTCCAAATTGACACACCCCGAGTTTGAATGGTTTTCGTGTAATCGTTGTAGAACGAAAGAGGCATGATGGAAGAAAAGAGAAAGTTTGCGTAAATAATAATAATATGAAAAAAGATATAGAAAAAAACTGTTACAGTGTATATGCATAGTCTCCACTTCAAAAAAGAAGTTTTCCCAGACAAGTAGGATTGTTTGATTCTGTAATGAGCATGTTTTGGCTCTACACCCATCACCCAATGACTACTACACATTCGTATACGCAATGGCGATTCTGTCTTTAAGAATATTGGTGATTGCGGTTCGCATTCTAGTATATACATCATGTAATTATATATACCTATCAATAATATAACCATAGTACCTTTATTTTTTTACCGTGGAATACATAATATATTTTTTTTACATTTAAAGACGTTTGCATTTACATTTAGCCACCCTTTTACGTTTAGCGACAAAGGGTTTTACATTTAGCGACGTTTTTACATTTAGCGTTGCTACAGGCGTATGACTTCAATGCTAAAGCCTCTCTGAGATCCTGAACATGTTACTCTAGTAATAATCCTAATATATTTACTTATGATGCTGCTGGAAGCTCGACTTTTTAAGTGAGAAATTGTCGATTCCTACGAAAGGCGGGAGGTATACAGAACTGGTTAAACCCAGGCAAACTGGGGTGGTCTGCCTCTACCACAAAACATCGACCGTCATATAATTAATAATAATAATAATAATAATAATAATAATAATAATAACAATAATAATAATAATAATAATAATAATAATATACTTTATTTACAGAGGGTAATACTCATTTAGTTACAAAACTAATATTCCATGTGGCCCTCTATTATTTACACATTTGCAATACTTATTGGCAAATTGATTAAACATAAAGAATAAGAGAATAAGATATCAGCAGCCAGCCTCACACATCCTTGTATACGCAGCCACCTCCCATTCAGCTTCTGTCCACAGGCCTGCTCATATATTAGATTTCAAAATACTCAAACTCACAAATAATAATATATGGCCATGCGTGCGGTAAAAATGACGTCAACACCAATGAAACGAACTTATGATGCTTACATCTTTGGTCAGAAAACTTATAGAAAACCCTTTGTAACTTTGTGTCACCACGTCATACATTATGGGGGCGTGGAAAGTGTGTGTGTGTATGTATGGTGTCCTAACTTCGATCCTTAAGCCTTATATAAATACTTAACATTGTCAGCGCATTTCAATACAGAAGGCACATGACAAATCAGTACTTATCATCGGAAATTGTCTACATTCTTTTATTTCCGAAATGAACAAAAATAATCTCACTTAAGTATTACTGTACTAGAGAAAATTAGTAATTCATAACTTTATCATTTTATTCGACTGAATTAGGATTGTTTTTATTTTAATTTTGAATATTAGTTTTCATTTTACACGAATATCGACAGTACTTAGCATAAGGTATGTATGCAGTTCTTATTTGTTTCTACTAAGCTGATTGAAAAGTAATTAAAATTAATTAAAACTAGTCAATCATTTAAACGTTTGGATTATACCGCATATCAAGAACTTATATAATTTATAATAAATTAGAGCTGTTTCGAAGTTACAGATTCTTAATTAATGGCTCGGAATATAACGAATAACGTTAATTGTTATTCAACGTGGAGTTTTTGTTATATATTTTACGCGTAGAAGCATACCTGTAAAAATTACCAGTACCATTCGGATTACTCGGTTTTCACCGGTGAGTGAAGCATAAGGTTATTGGAATCGTCCAAAATCGAACACGTGCCAAGATCGCTATGGGAATGCAGACGGCATGTTCATTGCCAGTTACCATAGCAACAATCCGGTCTAAAATTAGATCTGGCAGATAGTACCTCATCCATCATCGGGAGAAAAGTTTGGGAGTTTACCTTTGCCTACATACTTTCATATTATTGTGTTTCAGTCTCCTTGTCCGTCCGAAAGGTGTTTTAGCACCATGGAGACGATATGGCTACAACGCCCAACTGGGGACATACCCTGGGGATTTCGTTTGCAAGGGGGACGGGAATACGAACAGCCGCTCTCAGTTCAGAGGGTAAGTAATACCTTTTCTTTTCTTCTTTTTCTGCAGGTCTGGTCCAGATTCGTGGTACGGTACTTATACATGAATGTTTTTTATATTTAGTTTACTGTCTTGTAACTCCAGTTTCACTGGCGAGCAATACTGATATAATTATGGACCTAATTTCATTAATTTTGTGCACTTGATTATTTGGGCGTGCTCATAGTTTCAAATGATAATTGCGTCTTTAATGCGAGTCATTATAAGCAACTAGGCCGTTGTGATAATATAAATAATCTGCTTAATTGATCTTGTTACTTTAATAAAAGAGAATATATTAGGTTAATTAGTAGGATAACACGTACATAGCATGCTCGCATCTCGATCTACTATTCATACGCGATACTCTGCCACACATATACACTGTTACTGCGTATTTCCATTATGCTTGTTTAGATATATACGCCTTTCCGATAGTCTTGTTTTCATTTATGTTATTTGAATAATTTGATATACAGAGGATATTAATAGTTTTAATAGTTACCACATGGTTGTTTGACGTATTTTCATTCAAAACGATGTTCCTGTATTTTACATCATTTCTCTTAAGAATATCATAATACCAGAAATACATTTGACAAGCCTTGGTGCATGGGTGTGGGTTTAAACACTCGTATAAGACTAATTGCATATTATTAATAATAGCCGAATTACACTTCTTTACATGCACATCGTTTACTAAACTAGTTCATGCGACACCATTTTCGAATTGAATTGTATTGGGTTTTACGGCGCACCAACATATGAAAGGTTATATGGCGCTAACAGGAATGAACATGTCGGGCTCATGCCTGGAATGGGCCTAGAACCTTCTCACCTGCCAGAACTGCAGATTTGCTGCACATTCTATCGTAGACACTCCATTTACGATGGAGCCACGTTTCCATACGTTTTTCATACGCGGTGTCATGATAATAAACCTTGAATGAGCATGATAAAAAAAAGATAAAATAATAAAATGAAGGGTGGGAGGGGTGGAGTGGGGGGGGGGGGGGTCCTACCTTTCTGCATCTAGCGGGATTTGTAGTGGTTGTATTCTACCCCGGCAACCACACGGGAAAGACACCATTTTCGAGGAAATGATTTCAAGTATATTCTATCATGGCTATAGTACATATATTTTATTAAGACACGTGTATGTACGTTTTGCACGTGTTTGAATTTCTTTTCATTGTTTAGTGTATATGGACAAGCTCTTTGAAATGTCTTATTTTTTCTGTAAATTACTCTTAATATAGTTCTAACAATATGTTTTACTTTCATATTATGAGATTTTATCAATTATTCTTTACCCTGTATTCGTATTTTCTTCACATACAAAGTTGCTTACTTTTATTTTCTTCACCTGTAACGTTCTTCACATGTAACGTTGTTTACTTACCTTTTACGTTCTTGTATATAACCACCGGTGAATACACCGGTTAATACATACATAATTATGTTTGTGAAATCTGGTTAATAGTTAATATAAAAAAAAGTAAGCGATCCAACATATCTCCGGAATAAAGGACATATCTGTGAAGTGAGTGTTAAGTAGGTATGCGTAGGTGGCGAGGTAACCAGCAGTAGTAATGAACATTCCAAGTTTTGAACCACGCTTTTCCTCGGTAATTAAATGTCTTTACGTATATTCTACCTCAATAAATGCGTCATTGTTCAAGTACAAGAAGTAATTGCGAAGACAAGAGAGGTGGAGTGCTCAACTCGTGTTATGTTTTTTTTTCCCAATCTATAAACATCGGTGTAAATTAAGATATATACTAACATTGTGCTTAACTCATCGCTGGAAATCGAGTTATACACATATTCGTGGAATTCATAGTTCTGCCATAGCGTTTATTTATGTGGGAATGTGCCGACACACGTTAAGAATTATGAATATATCTTGGAAGATGTAAAAACCCATCACCATCGATTGCTTATTGAATCCAAACTCAATATATATGACTATTATACTTATTTTAGCGTCAACAAACTGAAATGGAGTGTGATTTTGCAACGGACAGTACTGATAATGTATTCTTCCAAGAGAAAGTACAAACAACTATTAACCCTCAATTTGACTATTACGAAACTATACCTGACTTAACTTTATCATCACACTTTTGAGCTCGACTTGTCAAGTGAGAAAGTATCGATTCTTACGGATGGCGGGAGATATGCAGTACTGGTTCTACCCAGGAAAAATGGGGTGGTCTGCATCTACCACACAAAATATATGAGGGACGATTTTTTGGTTCCAAAAATGTGCTTAAAGTGACGTTCGTAGCAAAAAACTAAAACAACAAAAACTTGACTTTTTCATAAATGACTTGAACGGTATAATGATCCTGGAAGTGCCATACTCACATCTCAGAGTTACAACTGGCCCCAGTCGTACAAAGGGTAGCGTTGTGAATGATGAGAGTGGGGAACTGTATATACGTACCACCTGAACATGTTTACATTTCGCTTAAACACTGTTTGCTTGCAGAATTCTGCATGAAAAAAAGTCTACAGCTATTTGTGCTACTGCTGCAACTTATCTATATATTTCAACCACAGCTTCAAGTACATTTCGATTTTGTTTCCGATAACGTTTAAGCATTCTTGAGTCATACATTCATAAGATAAAGAACTATCTGTTTTCAGTTGGATAAAACGTCCTCCGGCGATGTATCTTTCTCTACTGCAATAGAAACATTGAGAACAAAACAGAACACAATGGTTTACTTAATCGCCATGTATTTTGTATAATTATTTCCATATATCTACCAAATAATAACCGGCAGTAATGTTGCAGTATAATATGTCTGAAGGAGTTATATATCAACGCATAAGAACCGTTATTATCACCATTAAGCATAGCGTCCTCGGTAAATCAGTGGATATATAAGGCATTGCGCTTTAGAGCTACAGACCACTGCCCCGCGTGAGTACGCTATCTGGGGAAGGATTGCCTCCGTGGTCGAGGGGTTAACGATGTTGCGTTGTAAATCTTCTAGCCTCTCACCGCCGCGGGTTCGAATCCCACTGGGAGCTCAACTTGTGGGAAAGTGTCGATTATTACGGATGGCGGGAGGTATACAGTACTGGTTCTACCCAGGAATAAGTGGCTGGTCTGCCTTCACCACGAAAAATCGACCGTCATAGTTGGCCTAACATGTGCTGAAAATGAGGTAAAACACATGCATACAAACAAACAAACAAACAAACAAAAAAGCAACAACAAACAAAAAAACAAACCTGGCGAGGTCAATGTCTGTTAGGAAAATCTATATTTAATCTCATTTCCCTTTTAAGGTTGCTCTCGGAATATGCTGTGTTAACGGGACGTAATACTCCATTTCACTTCATGTATGACCAATTTTTATAGGGCCTACATATACTACTATTACAATAAAATAAGTTTTATCAGATGTTTGTTACCCATGTGCAGTGTTTATAATACAATAATTATTTAATACTTATATTAATCAGACAAGTATACATTCACCAATTTGAAAATGCATACATTAATTTAAAAATCATCATTACTGGCGGAATAGACTTGAAGACAATCGAATAACCCCTACTTCTTATGTTTATATTTACATTGCGTATGTGTAACCCATATATTTTACATGTTTTATTCGTCAGTGAGCTTATAAACGATGCAAATCATGATAAAAAAGATGCGCAGTAAGAACGTACATACCTTTCATTTTTTTTATAAATAAATAATCACCGAGTGATTGCTTTATATATGTATATAAACTATGTCTTGAACTGTCAAATTGTGTGGACATTTGTGATCTTGTATTTGGAAAACATAACAACAACATTCGCGCGAATATTGTCCAGGATTTAAAAAAAAATGAATTCCCCTGCATGGCCCTTTTAAAAAATCATTTGAATATAGTCGCATACGTCATTATTGTATACTATCGTGGTTATTTAACGGTTTAGCCCTTTTAGTACACCGTATAAACTAAACAAAATTAGCAGCTGGATCTCCTGTTTTGAGATGATACTGTTATGACGATGTAACGGTGGTGAAGATGAACAGTATAATATTCTCGCTATCAGGAACTTAAGGCAGACTGTGGCATGGTGCCTGCTACTTGCGTTCACAAACTTCCATAATTTATCACCTGCATAGTTTTCATTGATTTCTTGATATCCTGAACACAGGTAATCATAGTATCGTTGAAATTTACATAATAATAATAATAATAATAATAATAATAATAATAATAATAATAATAATTAATAATAATTAATAATAAGAAGGAAGAAGAAGAAGAAGAAGAAGAAGAAGAAGAAGAAGAAGAAGAAGAAGAAGAAGAAGAAGAAGAAGAAGAAGAAGAAGAATAATAATAATATATTTATTTATCGAGGATAACATATTTGGCTTATAGCCAGTCTGACATATGGTCTTCAGAATAGAAAGGAAAACATTGTTTTAAAGACGTTAAACGCCCTTCAGATTGTAATAAAACGGTGAGAAGGAAATATTGGAGAAATTAGAAGTCTAATGACTAGATGATGCAAACCTTATGCCAAATGCAATACAAATGCTCTCTGTTATTGAACTTGACATTAGCTAAATAGCCTCATTAATACACGTTTATATATATACTTTAAGTATGTTCTGTACAGAAGATATACACTGATAAATAGAAACTTCAAAAGAAATGCATCTTACAAATTGTATTCTACAAAACATATATATATTCATTCTTATAATGTAAAATTCATGATGTGACAGATGTGACCTCAAAATACATGTGTTAAAGTATGTTATTTTAAAGAATTTTAAAGTAACGACCTAATCAGAACACCAGTTTATCCATGTTCAGAGTCCTCGAAGTTTGGAATAATGTTTTCTTTCCAACTGAAAAATCCTCCTTTAACTACCGTTTTCAAAGATGTGGAGATTATACATATTTGTGTGGCGATGGAAATCTGAAACAAACAGTTATATTGATAAAGGAACGTGGTTGAAATAACTAAAAATGGAGAAAATAAAACAGTAATAAGCAGACACCCACTGACTTGAAATATAGATATTGCCGATCTAACCAAGTCTGCAGAAATATGTTAGCCGATCCTGCAGATATTCTCAGACACTGACCAGACGATACATTGGGTCATGATGGTAACCACGTGTTAGTGACGTAATGTTTGTTTTGTATATTTATCTGGTAATCGGATGCAGCACGTACGGAATCAGGGCAAGTAAACATCTGTATGCCATTAATAACAATTATTATTCTCAATAATAACAATTATTATTCTGCAAGGAAAATGTCCGACTGATTTAATAAAAGATGGTAGGGTTTGTAAATGAGTATATGCTGTGTAAGATAAGAACCCTGATTTATGTACTATACTGAAAGGAAAAAGAAACGCAGGGTGCGTATTTCCGCTATATATTGTATGTTTAATATGCTACTGCTAATTGAATGATACAGGGCGACATTAGGCGTGTCCCTTTAGAAAGAAGGTTTAAACAGCACTGAACACACCAATGGTTACCCCTTTAAAGTTTCATTATCGTCAGAATGCGCATTTGGCTCAAGCAGGTGAGCAAACTTAGGCTTTAAATGTTGCAATCACTTAACATTAAATACAGTACTGCACTGGCTCAATTTTTCAAAGAGGAACTTCAGCATTTATGAATTTCTTGTTACAACGTGTACTGTGATTAAAACGTCTACAACATCACAGTTGTGTCCTTTCTCTAGCTAACTGCACTTTTGTATTTTACAAAACATCTTGGGATTTCCTTGGAATATATATGGAATTAAGTGTGCAGTATATGCAATATATAGCCGAAATACGCACCCTGCGTTTCTTTTTCCTTTCAGTATAGTAACTGATATGTCTCTGTACAAACCGTAGGCCTAAATAGACCGCACACAACAACATTTATATGCTTTAAGGGTTGTGAATATTTCAAACTGTCACTCGATAAAAAAAAAGTACACGTAAAGGTCAATAAAAAGAGGTCCACATAAATCAGTTTTGAATTGACATCTAGCCAAGAAGGCCTGAATGCGCTTTCATATTAAAGATCGAATCGATTTTTAAAACATCTTGAAAATGCATATGCTGCTGTCTGTATCTTGTATCGCATATACGCCTTTCTATTATGAATTCAACAAAACCAAAACATATTACGACGATGCTTGCCAGATACCTTTTCAAAAATCAGGTAGCATTTCACAACAAATACACGAACTACATGTACGCATCTGCGTATGAATCTCCGACTGACATTTACTCACTTCCTTGCCTTGATGGATTTAGCACATGGTACATATAATATAGTTCCTGGAATGCTGTTCTCAATATATATTGTCTGAAGTTCGTCAACAATGAGTTCAACTATTCGGGTTAAACCATATTCATAAACATTTTATGGTCACATAGCACGGTGGCCTTTGAAGGTTCGAGTCTCAGCTGCGCCACTGGGTTTTCTTCAATGTTCTTAGGCAAGACACTTCCTTTAGCCTCGTCAGTCTGATAGGGCCGCACCCTGAATGATCCCGTGTTCGAGTATATTTTTCCTCCGAGCACGTTAAAGAACCATATGCAGTTTGATAGTAAGGGTAGGACATGGTTCCCGGTTTCCCTGTATCTTTCCCCTCTCTCTGGGGTGGTGCTAAATAACGTAAGATGTTAACACATAATTCAGTTCAATTCATAAAAGTGTTGATGACACTTTGCTATATCCGTTTTAACATCTATGTCCGTTTTCTTTTTTAAAAATGAGTAACTATAATCGTAACATCTTTTCTGCTTGATAGTATGTATTTCTTAAATTGAAATTAATTAGCTTTATTCGTTGTATATGCAAGCCAAAGCGTGTAACTTATATAGTGTAATTATGTCAGTGCCTTTTACTATCAAATTTATTAGGCGAGGCTTAGAAAACGAAGAATGGCGAGGCTCTGGCAGATTATCCATATTTTCTGTATGAATTACTATTATTACCTATTTCACAGAATTACGCTTATCGAGGACACCGCCATGTTGTTGTTTTTTGTTTGTTTTATGACGTCAGGCAACGTTACGTGCATGACGTCAGATAACCTTACGTTCAATAAACGCCGAGGGATTTCGCAATGATTTGCTCTATTGGTCAGTGTCTAATAAAGCAAAATTTATTAGGACCCCTTTATTAGGCAGAAAAGTGCATATCTGCATGATAAATACAAATTAAGGCTTATGCACACTAACGCGTAAACAAGACAATATGTATTACACATTGTACATGGCAGAATAATATACTCAAGTATAATCATTGCGTTGACAATTATTAAGGATACATATTTAAAAAATTATACCATTACAATAATAACTGAATAATGCATTCATTACTTATTTACGTCTAATAAACGTATGGAATCATGAGGTACTCGTATAGAAGGTATAACTTTATTTCCGTGTGCACTCATTAACCGTTTGATGCGAAGGAATACTGGCTCTTTAAGTGTGATACTCGTCTCTTGTTTATTGCCCTCAATTGAAACAATATGGCGTTTCTGTCGGAAAGGTATGAACCCACCAATTACATTCCCCATTGAAACAAATGTATAAGTGCTTTGCTGCAACTTCAATTCAAGTATGGATAATGCAGCAGTGTAATTTTCATATAGCTTTCCGTTTAAAAATCACCAGAAAAGGTGGCTCATAAGTTTACTTAACAGGTCCAGGGCACATCTGTTTTTATTGATATTTAGTCACAGTGTATGCATAGATTCAAATGGAAAATGAGTGTTCATTATTATTCCATTAAAACATATAAATTATTAATACACTTCTTTGAGATACAAAAACCAAATAGAATTGAAATGGACCGTTTTCTCTCACTTTTATAATGCGCATTTTCATAAAAAACTAATTTCGAAATGTTCGGATGTTCCCGGCATGTAATTAATACCCGTCACCGTTGGAGAATACTAATCGTGTTAGACATTTTGATGATATCATATCGAGACTGCCACGATTCGTTATTATCACCGACACCGTCTTAATTAGCCATATCACAATACTGCAGTTACAACATACAACGCTGGGGGAAATGAATGCATACGGTACATGCTGATATGGTGCAGAGTATGGTGTAACAAAGGGGTCAAATCTGTCGTCATCGATCCAATACCGATTTATCTCTAGCGTCAAAGGTCCATGGTATTTTAGGGATACTGGTTCTGATATTTCTTTTAATAATGAAACTATGTAACCCTTTGTGAAGTTTATACATAATTGTAATGTACCAATTATAACGTCCGGAAGTTCGGAAATATTTTCGTTGGCCACACGCATTAGGTGTATACGTGTTTGACGTTTAATATGGCTATAACAGCTTTTAGTATCCAAAAATTAGAAATTAATTTGAAAGGGTTATCACATACATGCATCGTTTTTCTTTATGTTTGATATGCGGTTGTCAGAATTGAGACAACAAAGTTAATGTTTTACTCGGACATGTGTTTGCTTGACTAAGGGATGGTTTCATTGGATTCATCCTATTAGAGTTCTTATCTGCATATCGGAAGATCTTTATGTGTAAACTTCTACTGACGGCGCAGTCGGTGAATTTCTGGTCAGACGCGAATGTAAACATGTATATACATGTATATATGTATGTATACAGACATAGGTTAATAGGATGTGCATTCATGTTGAAGATCAAATAATATTGATAAACACAAATAAGATGGTACTAATGAATTAGTAGACCGGTACATTAATAACAGATGAACGAATAGACTGGTACTCATCAACATTATCTTGTAATAGAAAAGTAACAACATATTCTTTGCTTGCTATCGTTTTTTATTCAGTCAATTTTTGAGGTAACTAATTTTCACAATAAATCAAAAACAGAACAACGCGGACATTTTTATTTAGTGAGTGTTAATTCCATCCAATACAATTGAAGTTTTTTCAGACATGGCAGCAGAGTGGGGTTGACTTTTAGTCTGCTCCGTCGCGTACCATAGAATCCGACACGATAGTCGCATGCCCGCAGTTTTTGCCCCCGTGACAGTTATCGCCAAACATATTTTACCATTCTCTCATTTGAAAGTTCTTAATGGTTCATTTGTTATCGCCGTGTAACTATCTGGTATTTTAACTTTGCGAATTCGTGTAGTTTGAATATGATATACAGTAGTTTAATATGATATCCGTTGAAATAGTATATTCACCTTTTCGCATACTAAAGCTGCTTGCAATAGTTGTATTCTCCGCAAAATAATTAAGGACCACAAAAAGAACAGTAATCAGTCAATCCTTATATATTCTGGATTTCATATCCATAAAAAAAAATACATTATTTTGTGTCACCTAACAATTGTAAAAGACTACAACTTTACTTAAAAATTGCCAAAAAGACGTTAAATCGTTCAATAACAACACTTTAACAAACGACTCAAATCAAAACATGGTCCGTAAACTATTTTGAGGAGTATTTTTTTGTTGTTTACTTCATTCAATACACTTTGTTAACATACACTATACAATACACACATTTAACATATTTATATATATGCCATTCACCAATAAAGCACACGAGACTTGGAGTTTCATACAGTAAAATGCATCAATATTGTCATATAACAGTTCAGATTAAGTCTAATTAATTAATGTTTTGGGAAGCAATCGTGTTTGATTTTCTTTCGTTCGACATTTGTTCGGTTACGGATTCTCACAATAACCTTATCCCTAACAATAACCCATGCCGAACGCCAAATTACGAACCATGTGCTTGCTCTCTACAGGTTACTAATTAACAATACTAATTATCATTTCTGTTGTATTATCTTACGAGGGAAATGACCGTTCATGTTATTCTCTAGATGCACAGAAGTGTATTGTGATTCTATGTTCTAAACAACACACTTCGGCGAAGCTGATCCTGAGTGTATATGTAAAACATATCCGATCATATTGTTTGTATGAAGTACACCAACACAAACACTTAACATATCGTGTTATTGCATTAATCAAAAGCAACAGAAACACCAAGTGAACACAACTAATCATTCGAGGTTTATGTAAAAGCTGAAGTACCATCAGGATACAACCGTGGCTTGTTACCGACCGTTATCTGTTTATCGACTAGTATCTATGTTGTGTAACCACCAACAGAGATCGTCTGGCATCATGCAACAAGAACCTCGGAATGCTAGAATACAAGATATAATTAAAGGAATCTCCATCAAGCAGTCTACTACATGCTTCCTTGACTTTCATACACGTATATAAATATTTATTGTTGGATTTTGTCTCCCAAGTGGCCTGGGGTACCGTTTTGAAATAAACCTCCATTTTTTCTTTGCCCTTTACATGATTCAGTTTTATGCTATTTTGGATATTATACATTAGATCAATATTTGATGGGTTGGCTAATATACACATGAAGGGGCTGGCATGGCACAGTGGATATCATGGCAGACTTGAAACCCGAGGACCCGGGTTCAAGACTCACAGGCGCCACTGAGTTTCGTCGGTGTGTTCTTTGGTAATACAAGTACACTTTTCTTAAGTCTCGTACGACGGGTGGGGACGTAAACCGGGCAGTCTCGTGTATCTGAGCACATTAAAGAACCAAAGGAATATATTCGTTAGTAAAAGTAGGACAGATTCCTATGTATCCTTCCCCTCTCTCTGGGGCGGCTCGAAATAACTTTTACTGTGTTGATAAGCCATAAAACAACATTCAGTTCAATCCATACATGTTTTTAACGATTGCGCATGCGTTGCTTTCTCCCAAGGACCTGTCTGATAAAACTACTGGATGCGTGTTAGTTTTGCAACAGTTGTATCGACTAAGAAATAGCCTTTGGTTTCCGGGAAAAATGAGTTCATTTACTAGTGATACAAAATGTATACTTTTGATTGCTTTTTGTTATTATTACCTTTCAGTATAACTATCGACCTTTCAGTATAACTATCGACCTTTCGGTATAACTTTCGACCTTTCGGTGTAACTATCGACATTTCAGTATAACTATCGACCTTTCAGTGTAACTATCGACCTTTCAGTATAACTATTGACCTTTCAGTATAACTATCGACCTTTCGGTATAACTTTCGACCTTTCGGTATACATATTGACCTTTCAATATAACTACCGACATTTCAGTATAACTATCGACATTTCAATATAACTATCGACCTTTCGGTATAACTATCGACCTTTCGGTATAACTATTGACCTTTCGGTATAACTATCGACCTTTCAGTGTAACTATTGATCTTTCAGTATAATTATTGACCTTGCAGTGTAATATAGACCTTTCAGTATAGCTATAGACCTTTCAGTATAACTATTGATCTTTCAGTGTACATTTCAGTATAACCATATACATTTCTGTGCAGTTGTATCGACCTTTCAGTGTAACTATCGACATTTCGGTATTACTATCGACCTTTCGATATAACTATAGACCTTTCAGTATAACTATAGACCTTTCAGTATAACTATCGAACTTTCAGTGTACCTTTCAGTATAACCATATACATTTATGTGCAATTGTATTGACCCTTCAGTGTAATTATCGACATGTCGGTGAGCCTGTAGGCGTTTCAGTGTTATAACTATCGATCTTGCTACGACCGTTTGCTATCGAAACGGCGGCAATTGTTTAACCACGTGATTGTTTAACCATCGCGATCCATTGATTGCGTAATCGTCGCATCCAGTCGTTTGTTCAAACATCCCGATCGCTAGATTGGTAATCCTCGCGACCTGTTTAATCAATCGCCATCAATCGATAGTTCAGTCCATCGACACACCTAAAGACTTCGGTCGCTTCCAGAAACTTAATCTCTACACAATAAGAAACGAGTATATTTCACTCCGGTACGTCAGTTTATTACATCGAAACCTGCTGATGCTAAACCCTTTAAGATTATACCATCAAATTCACATCTATTTGTATGATTGTTTTTATATATATCGTTATCTTCAGTCTGACAAAAATCATCGAACGGATGAAAGGAATCCTATTTTAAAATATGTTTTGAAACGGATCCAAATTCCTAGATCCGCAAGTTAGAATTACCTGAAACATGTGGCTGCCTCCTCAGAAACATTTACTACGGTTAATATTCTTACAGTTATTTAGAAATGCATCTAATGATTTTCATGGAAAAAGTTTGAATGATGGAAAACAGAAACATTGCTTTCAACAGCCAATTATTTAGTGAACATATATTAAATCAAGTGCGAGTGTACGTTGTGCGAACAGGGTCAGAACCACCAATACCGTTAGATTTTAAACTGTACCTGTTTACACCTATTATAATTTGCACTATGTTAATTACTGGGGCAAGTCTATACTCCCATTTACAATTAAACACACAAATTTCAAATGCAGCAAATATGACAATAAATAGAGCAAATAGGAAAATACAAATGCAGCTTATAGGACAAAACAAATACAGCAAATATGACAATACAAATACAGCAAATATGACAAAACAAATACAGCAAATATGACAATACAAATACAGCAAATATGACAATATAAATACAGCAAACCTGACAATACAAATGCCGCAGATATGACAAAACAAATGCTGCAAATGGGACAATACAACTACACCAAATAGGACAATACAACCCGTCACGGTAATATGTATTCAATGTACATTGTAGACATGTATACTCAATCTACAAAGGAATGCCACAGTTTCAAAAAAGTAAAGTGCAACTTGTTGGTCAATAAATAAGACGTGATCATACAATGACATCTATCTCGCCTCCAAAAACTAAACGATTGTCAGATGTTTTGTTATTAGCACCCTACATGAATGTACTTGCGCCGGCCGCACGTTTCTTTTCACGGGTATAACTGTTTGCTACACATATACTGAACAAAACAGATTTGCACGACTTTTTAGGGACATAGATTAAACATAAGAACATATATATAATTGTTTGAAGATGTTAGCAATGCTAGGTAAGGATGAGACTTTCCAAAATGTATGTTGTTTTATTATTTTCTAAGCCTTAGTATTACCTCCCATATATTAAAAACAAATTATTTATTATAGAAACGTATTGCTTTGAACACATTTATTATTTGGCATGGACAAATTGCCCATTCTGTCATCGTATAAAAAACGCCAAAATGTGATAAAAAAGAATGTTATTTCAAACAAAAACATTCGAAATTTCGAAATTTTAAAATTACCTCCCTTTTCATTGAAATAAGAACGATTTTCGATAACCTTTACAGTAACAGTATGTTCCCAATATATTTGCTGTATTTTTTTTATCACCGACTTTGTTTACAAATGACTTTTTAGCATTATTATTGAACATATATTTGTCACCTTTGTTATCTTTGTTTTACCATTGAACCCGCGAGTTTGAGGGCTGGCGTGGCGCAGTTGGTAGCGCGGCGGATTTGTTACCGGAGGCCCCGGTTTCAATCCACCGTGGTGCCACTGAGTTCCGTCGGTGTGTTCTTGGGCAGGACACTTTCCCTTAGAAAGATGGAGACGTAAACCGGGCGGTCCCGTGTATCGGTCTATCCTCCGAACACGTAAAAGAACCATAGGAATCTATTCGATATAAGAGTAGGGCAGGTTCCCGGATTCCTATGTATCATTCCCCTCTCTCTGGGGCGGCTCTAAATAACCTATACTGTGTTGCTGAGCCGTTAAACAACATTCAGTTTAATTGAACCCGAGCATACACGGCTTTGTATCTCGTCTATGAGCTAAATTTATTTTTCTCAGTATAAATTGTGGTGTCTTATGCTATTTAGAATTTATAAATATAAATACTTTTGAAGAAGAAATAGAGATTATTTAACTGCTCGGATCGATTATAGGGAAATCCTTCACGAGAAGGTAGACGTGCTGTTCTTTCCACGAACATGCGAGTGAGTGAAAAAAAAAACACGACTACCATCGAGTGAAGGATTTCCCTATAATCGAACCCAGCAGTTAAATAATCTGTTTATTACATTTTAAATCAGTTTATGTATACTTTTAACCTATATTATTCGCGTTATTGAACGTTATCGACGGATGACGTCGACGTCAGCAACACTGTATTGACGTCATAACTAAACGTGACAGTTAGTTATTTTTGTGTTCGGTTTTAATTATTAATATTTAGTGATTATGAATATTCTTTCACTGAGAAATCCCAATCTTTCACCAGCAAAAATGTAATAAAAACAAAGTAAGGCGGTTTCGAACCGTATCTACTTTATTTACTTTTTTCTCTTCAAATTATGTAGATCTGTTCTGGTATAAAGCCGATTTGATTGTGTTGTTAGTTATAGGAATCTATTCGATAATAAGAGTAGGGCAGGTTCCCGTATTCCTATGTATCCTTCCCCTCTCTCTGGGGCGGCTCTAAATAACCTATACTGTGTTGCTGAGCCGTTAAACAACATTCAGTTCAATTGAACCCGAGCATACACGGCTTTGTATCTCGTCTATGAGCAATATTTATTTTTCTCCGTATATATTGTGGTGTCTTATGCTATTTAGAATTTATAAATATTAATACTTTTGAAGAAGAAATAGAGATTATTTAACTGCTCGGATCGATTATAGGGAAATCCTTCACGAGAAGGTAGACGTGCTGTTCTTTCCACGAACATGCGAGTGAGTGAAAAAACAAAACACGACTACCATCGAGTGAAGGATTTCCCTATAATCGAATCCAGCAGTTAAATAATCTGTTTATTACATTTTAAATCAGTTTATGTATAATTTTAATCTAAATTATTCGCGTTATTGAACGTTATCGACGGATGACGTCGACGTCAGCAACACTGTATTGACGTCATAACTCAACGTCACAGTTAGTTATTTTTATGTTCTGTTTTAATTATTTATATTTAGTGATTATGAATATTCTTTCACTGAGAAATCCCAATCTTTCACCAGCAAAAATGTAATAAAAACAAAGTAAGGCGGTTTCGAACCGTATCTACTTTATTTACTTTTTTCTCTTCAAATTATGTAGATCTGTTCTGGTATAAAGCCGATTTGATTGTGTTGTTAGTTATGCTACATGTTAAAGGGACACACGGCAATCTTTATTTTTCTTAAAAACTCACGGCGTCCCGCTAGTTTTTCTGCATAACTTGCATTTGTTCAAACATTAATATTAATTATAAGAATAGTATTAAGCAATTTATTTTTGCATATTATTAATTTTTAATATTATTGCACCAATAATATATTAAAACTTCTAGTATAATAAGACGAAATAGTGAATACTTAAAATTTGATTTATTTAAATGTAACCAGGGTAAAAATAAAAATGATACTGGATATTAAATCGAGACACCCATTTCACACACGTCAAGTTTGCCGTGTGTCCCTTTAAGGAACGCTATTAAGCGTGGTCAGTCTCATTACATTAATTTTACTTTGTGTGGTTATTGAAAGGGTTGCCGCTATCTAACAACAGAAGATTGTGTGCACTACATATATAATTCCCCACACATATTATTCTTATTAGTAATGCAGGAACCAGCTGTTGACTGTAATTACATAGCTAGCATTCTTGTTGATAGGATTATCAATAATTACGATGTCTGCAGGCAGGGTATTGGTAGTTTATATTTATGTTTATATTACATGTATTAGTAAAAGTAAATTTATTATTTATTTGTCTTCATAATTTTGTATACAAACAAGTCGGTGGCAGATTGATGTTCTACTGATCTCATCAGTTCATTATAGTACACACGTATTTACACTTAAAAGTAACATTAATGGTACCATTCTATAAAGAACTACGTGAGACCATACACTGTTAATTTTCAAACATATATTTTTTACATCTAAATACGTTGTTCTAGGATTGAATTAAAGCAAACAGTAATCACTTATTTTTATTCATAACATTTTTTTATTGGTATATCAACTTAACAATATCATGACTTACACACAAATGAAACCGTTTATTTTTTATTTGTCATATACACATTATAAACCACATAGCCTCGTATTGCGTGTATCATTGTCAAAATATGCGTGTTACATTTCTCAATCGATTTTAAACAAAACATCCCTGCCAGATTCTGTGACTAAACCTTGTCCCAGTTTTGCTTTGTAATATTGTGTTATTGAATGAATGTTTAACGCAATTTCACTCCCTCGGCGAGTAACAAAAAGGTCCATTATTCGATAGATTTCAGTTTACCAAATAAATTGCACGCATTGATCAAAATTAAGAATGTGCCGTATCCATTACTAGCTAATTTATAAGGACGTAAACTTTATATCAACGAAAGTTTGTCATTGTTCAGAGAATGTGTCACGCAGAAATGATAAGTGAAACGTACCGAACTTCAGATATAACTCCTGTATCAATGGCTGATGTTTGCAACGTGATTAGTATTAATTCATTTAAGAGAGGTTTTATATGATGGAACATAAATTGTGCTTGGAATTGGTAAGGGAATTTTAGTGCGCTGCTGTATATTTAGGCGCATACATACTAGATGACATTGACAACGTTTGTGTTATACATCATTGGATTAAAATTGAATTAAATTTATAGTCGGCGTTGGCTTGTGCAGTTCGTGTATATACATTATACGTTATATAACTTTAAACTCCTCAGTTCATACATTGTACTTTATATTTAATTTTAAACATATACTTTTGTTTTTGTTTCTTATTTTGTTCTCGCTGTGCTAATACTATTTGGATTATGTTGTTAATTTGATTTTCTTCTTTCTTTACAGTATGGTAAACTCCGGACAGTTATCGATATTTACCTGTCCTGGTTATATTTTCCATTTTTCTTATAATATAGTAATCTCCGGACAGATCTCGATAGTTACCTGCCCGAATGATATCGTTTTCCTTTCTCTACAATATAGTAATCTCCGGACAGTGATAAATATTTACCTGTACGGATTATTTGTTCTTCTTTATATAAAGTATAGTAAAATATAATACCTGTCCGGATTATAATTTGTTTTTTCTTTCTCTACAGTATAGTTATCTTCGGATAGTACTGTCCGGATTATAATTTGTTCTTCTTTCTCTACAATATATTAACTTCCGGACATTGATAAATATGAACCTGTCCGGATAATACTATTCTTCTTTCTCCACAGTTTAGTAAAATATAATACCTGTCTGGATTATATTTTGTTCTTCTTTCTCTACCGTATAGTTGTCTTTAAAGTGGTCTCGATGATCCCACAGGTTCAGTAAGAAATAACACTACTTAGTCAGAGGCGTAGAGTACTTGTCCGGATTATAATTTGTTCTTCTTTCTCTACCGTATAGTTTTATAATAAAAAGTAAACAATCAACACAAACCGGACACCATAAGGCCAGCTTGTAATATTGTTTATTGTTGGTTATATGTGCCATTTTACAAAGTAACTAGTACTAGTATATTATACGGTGTCCTGTTAGAGCCATGTTAGGTCGATGATCGATGGTAATATGCGATGGTAAGATGCGATGGCCTATGGTAAGATGCGATGGTCGATGGTAAGATGCGATGGTAAGATGCGATGGTCTATGGTAAGATGCGATGGTCTATGGTAAGATGCGATGGTCGATGGTAAGATGCGACGGACCATCGACCATCGCATCTTACCATCGACCATAACATCGACCATCGACCTAGGTCGATGGTCGATGGTAAGATGCGATGGTAACATGGCCCTAACAGGACACCGTAATATTATTAATTCATATAAACAATTTAAAATCTTTACATTGTACAGAGAACATGAGAGATACTTTCTTCTACTTGTTTTTGCACATACATAACTATATGGGTGCCTCCGTGGTAGGGTTAGTAAAGACGCTTCGTCTAAAACGTTCTCGCCTCTCAACGCTACGGGTTCGATCCCACTGGGAGCTCGAATTGTCAAGTGAGAAAGTGTCGATTCTTACGGATGGCGGGAGGTATACAGTACTGGTTCTACCCAGCCAGAATAAATTGTGTTGTCTGCCTCTACAAACAACAACAACAACAACAAAAAAAAACAACAACAAAAAAGCAAACAACAACAACAACAAAAAAACCACGTCATGTATGGTCTTACATGTGCGAAGCTAAAAATGACGTAAAACCATTCAAACAAACAGTCAAACTAGTAACTATATATCTACAATAATGAACAATTGCATACACACAGTGAACGGTATAGACAGACATGGATCCTGCAAGATGTGACTTTATATAATATATAGTTACATAATATACCAGCTGTTACTTGATTCTCATATATTATTATTGGATAGAAATAATACCTCAATAAAAACAGACGTTACTATATTGTATATAGTAATTATTACTGCCCGGTAGTTGGCTGTGTTTAGTTTATGTTTATGCCCCGCCACGAATGTAGAGCGGGCATATATATGATTCACCTTGTCCGTCTGTCCGTCCATACGAAAACAGTTTAGATTCAAGTCCATTTCTACCACACCATAAGCCACATTTAGCTTTCAAACTTCACACATACAGCGGTATGTTCCTAACAAAAGTATGTATTTCAATACGAATGACATTCACCTACTTTTCGCACTGTTTTAATTTTACGTTAAAGGTTTATATTAAATTATAACATTTAATTTTTTGGTAAGTCCATTACTGCGGCACAAGGAGCGGTAGATTTTTCAAACTTCACACATGTTTACAGTACTCAAATACCAGCATATATACAGCTTTTAAATTTTATTTACATGTACATGCATATAACAGTAGTATGTTTTCATCATATTACCATTAGCACATTGTTAATTCACTTCAGTTGTTTTTATTAGGGCTATTACTACGAAAAGCCGTACAGCTTTTCATGCCAGCAGTATTTCTAACAAAAAGTAGGTCAATATAAATGACCTTGACCTTTTGTACAGTAAATTTAGACGATTTCTCGAACACGAATAGAAATACAAATGTTAAACATCATAACCACCATTATCTACATGGCACCAACGTGTTCTAAAAATGGTTTGTGAGAATGACCTTGACATACTTAACACACGTTATTGCATTTGTGTATGCGACTGACAGTTCTAAAGCGGGGCATCCGTGTCTCTTGGACATATTTACTAGCTGACTTAAGGCCGCCTTAAGAAAAACCTGCTAATATGTTATTCTTAGAATAGATATACATGTTGAAAATGGTCACACAAAAACAAAACCAAATTTAACTTTTTCATGTCGCATCAAAAAGGGTATCGCCAAATGGTCTCATTTCAGCCAGGAGCTTATAGATAACAGAATATGTCGCATAACAACTATAATATCTAAAATCAGTTCATTTATTACTCGGATAAGCGTAAC
Source organism: Cyrtodaria siliqua (assembly GCA_037043455.1). Taxonomy (NCBI): domain Eukaryota; kingdom Metazoa; phylum Mollusca; class Bivalvia; order Adapedonta; family Hiatellidae; genus Cyrtodaria; species Cyrtodaria siliqua. Next base: position 21,967 of record JAWPHD010001873.1, read on the forward strand.
TTGACTCCTGTTGATATGCGCATGTCAGTAGAGAAGTAGAACTGTTACTTCATTTATTTCATTTTACTTCATTTTTCTTAGCTTCATAGGACAACTCAAAATAGTTTCCCGTATCGAGCACCACAGGTGCTGCCAATGGCATTTAAAGAAGAGTGTACGTAAGCATATTCGCCTGCTTCTATACTGTATAAATAAATATATTATTATGTCTATACCTTCTGTTACAGGTTACTCCCGGGAGCGTAGCGTCCAGTGGCCTCAACCAAGGGGACATCGTCCTGAAGATCGGCAACGTTAATGCCACCGGTATAACACACAGCGATGCGCAGGAGGTGATCCGAGGAGCGAGTAATATTCTACAACTAACCATCAGAAAGTACGTCTGTTATTTTAAATAATTGTTATTTATGAACCGTAGTTAATAAAGTATTATAGCAACAGAAGTGCAGCTCTTGTAGTGGTAAGAATGTCCGGTCTGCAATCGGGAGGTCGTGGGTTCGAATCCCCTAACTGCGTCATACCAAATACTTTAACATGGTAGTAGGTAACTTACTTGTAACCCTTGCTTGACGAGCAAATAATGGGTAGTACTACGTCTGGTTGGCATGGTGTCAGAAAAAAATGACTGGGTGGGGTACAATGTACTACGGTGTGGTATTCAAGTGTGACAGCACTATATCTGCTTCAAGCAGACTGTAGGTAGATACATAGCACTACACACAATTACTCACACAAAAACCACACATAAGGAGGAGTCAACGAGGGATCCTTATCGGGGCTCAAATGGAAGAGGGACCATAATCCTTAGAATTACACAAAGTACTAGCAGCATTCACTTTGTGTTTCGACTACAGATGATGATAGGACAAGGACTCTCAGGTTTTCTCACTAATGCGAGTGTTCGATCTTTTAATACATTTTTTGGGATAAAAATGTCTAAAACTTGAAACCAATTACACCAAGTAAAAGCAGAAAAAAGGTTTATTTGAATCCGTTAACGAGAGGTTATTGGTATCGAACGATACCCATACCCACTAACAATACTGCTATAACAAACTAGTGTTAACTCAACTTTTTTAACCAATCATTTGCCTCAGATTTTCACACTTGCACCAATTATTAATGAAAATTTTACTAACAGCGGTCTTCATGATTAATAGCGAGACTGTTGATAAACCTATGGGAAACACTAAGTCGGATAGAGTCTACAAAGATAAATATTCACCGTTATACGACTTAGACAAAAACTATGCCATATCGGCTAACAGTTAACACTGTTGATGTACTGTTTTCGTTGGCGAGGTTTTATAATGACATCTTTCTTCAAAAAGCAACAACAGCAAAACACAATAGCAACTGGACCATATGACGAAACATCACCAAACATAATGCAAAAAATGTAATTTTACGGTTCATGGTTTCTTTAAAACCGTGCATCATTTTTTTGCTGTGAAATAGGATAAAATGAAATATATCTTACGACATGAATGTACCTATTTTATGTACTAGAATGATGCATTGTATTCGAACACAAAAAGGTACATTACCTATGACTAACCACAAATTACGGGTCACAAGATCACGTATTCATCAATCAGGAGTATATCGCGGTGAATGAAAAGCAAAATCTTCGTGATTTTAAACACATAAGTATGTACATATTAAAACAGAAAATAATACTAACATATTTGCAATTAACCAGTTTAAAGAGATACACGGCAATTATTAGAAAAATCGCGGCGTCCCATGACTAAGATTTGGTCAATCATTGTTAAAGCAATGTTTCTTAGTGTGTTCTGCACTATACAATACATTTGTAAGAAATACAATCTGTTGATATGTCGAAAAAAACATAAAATCTTTAATGACTATTTTCTCAGTATTCGTAGAATTAAAGGGACACATGGCAATCTTGAGTTTTATATCAGGCATTAAAACTAGTACAGTGATTTATTAATTCTGCATTATTTTGACTTTAAAACTGCTTGCATATAATTAAATAAAAAATTGAGAATTCTATTTCCTTTATTATTCTACACATTTTTAAAATATATCATTAGTGCAATATTATCAGAAGTCAATAATATGTAAAATCAATTTGCTTTGAACTATTCTATCAATTGATATTAATGACTGAACACATTCAATTTAACAGAAAAACTAACGGGACGCCGTGAGTTTTTAAAAAATCAAGATTGCAGTGTGTCCCTTTAAAGAGCGTGTATTGTACCCTTAAGATACGACATTAATCATTGCCAACGTTACTTTTGTTGTTACTAGATAGAGACATTTGTTTTTAAGGACAAAAGTAAATTGTATTATTTTCTCTATTTACACGCGTGAGCCTTGAGAGAAAAAAGTCTCCAAATGAAACCCTTGCCTCATTTTGCACTCATGTGACGATCATATTCCAATCCTGTATGTGTGTTGGTTAACATTGATGTATTAAGTGGGTGGACAGTGATATATATAGGTTTCTCCCCTAAATGCAGTTTTTCCTTTATGTTTAACAGCCCGGGCAACTGAGACAGATAAGTGTTGTTTTCATCCGAAATTGTTTCGGAACACCAGTTTAAATGACATTCACTTATTTTTTTCACACTTCTGTTAATTGACATATAAGTTTTACATTTCAGTTTTTGATTATGTCCTTTATTCGGATACTAAAACACAGACCGATTTCAAACTTAATACACACTTACAACTGCATGATAGCAACAAGTTCCTAAAAATCAGCTCGGAACAGCAAACATATGGTGCCAACAACACTAATCAGTCTCAGTTACCGTATTGATGATAAACGTATATAAGTGGACACCGAGAACCAGTCTTTTAGGGTATGGTGTTTTAAAAACTAAGATGAATTTTCAGGAGCTTTTGGATTTTATAACTTATTTGGAACGTCTAGAAAGGTAAATACTTTTATTTACGTTATTTAAAATAATAACGATCTAAATTAATTGCTCAAAATCTTAATTTAAGTGTCATTCTTCATTTGTGACCATTCCAAAAACGCAACTCTATCATCTCCTAAACATGTGCTCGCCAATGTAACATTTATATGATGTACATATATTTATCGTACTGTAGGCCAAACCTTCATATCGCCTGATACTTCTTAAGGACTTTTGTATATATTTCTTCAATATTTTCGAGTGTTTAGGCCGTGTTTAGTTGTTGTTGTTAACACTATCCAGTGCAGCAACAGGAGGTATACTTAGGTTCGCCATAGGGTTGGATTATAAACCCGAACACATTTAAATCAGTCTGGTGCCTTAGTTGGATATTTTCAGATAGAGGCGCTACATAATACCATGAAATAAATTAAGTTTATATAATGTATTTTAATTTTCAGGGGTGCCATTGTCAGTGCGCCTGTGTCGCCGGTTTCCTCGGTTCCACAATACTCCAGCAACCAGCAGCCCGACTACAGCTCATACGAACAGCCGGATAAGTACCAAACGCTTCCGGATTACAAAGTTGGAGGCGGATACGGAAATGGACACATGAATGTGAATGACTATGCGCAAGAAAATAGTCCGTATGATATGCGTCAGTTCGATCAGGCGCCCATCAGTGGCTATAGCACGCTGCCCGTCCGAGGTAGTAGTGGAAATAAGAGTGAGAGTTTTAGACCTGTGCAACCACAAAATAAGTATCCATTTAAAGCTACCGCCGGGATTAAACTTCAAATGAATCCACAAAAGCAAAACACTTCACCGAACGATTATCACCAGAACGCATATAACGATAGACCTAATTATTCTAGTGGCCAATCGATGTCACCCGTGCAGTATCCAGCTGACATCCGATCAGATTCACAGTACCAGAGACAAACTTCGGTAGGTTCAAATAGACAAGATACTAACAATTACCCTCAAAGTCCCAAAGTTTATAAAAACCCTACCCCATTCTCACCTACCGGATTTAAAAACCAGAACGGAAATACGTCACCACCACCTCGATTACAGCGTCAAACGTCTGCAGGTGGAACTAATGTGTACGAAGCCACAATTTCCCCGGGTTTTCAGCCTGGTAGTTTCCTACCCAAAGTGGATGATGCACCACCACCGCCGCCTCCCCCACCTGTAAATTACCGCCAGCCAGATCAATATCAAAGACAACCATCGTATGGCCAGGACGGTAGTCCGAGTCAGTTTATGCCACAGACATCACAACAGCGCGCTTATGCACCTCCTAATCAGTACGATCAACGTCCAAACGAGTATGATCCATACCAACAGAAACAACAACAACAACCTGGAATGTATGTTGATACAAGCGCTCCAGCACCACCACAGTACCAAAGGCAAGGCTCAAAACCGTACGGCTACGACAGTGCGGCCCCAAATCCATACCAGCAACAACCACCACAACAGGCCCCGGCACCGTATTACGACGATCGCCGGAACGAGCCTCCAGCACCTTTACAGAGACAAACGTCTTCCGGCGGTTATCAGCAGCAACAACAATATGGTAGCCCACACACTCCAGAGTTATCGTACAGCCGACAGCAGTCGCGTGAACAAGCATTAAACCGCCAGCAATCACGCGAACAGAATCCACAAAACTACACGAGTTCTCCGCAATCTGGAACTGAAATAAACAGTTTTGAGGAAATATTGTCTCCTTTCGAAAAGTTTCAAAACTCAAACTATTGCGATAAACTGTTTGCCCGTTCTCCAGGCGACAATCGTGCAGACATGGATAGTGGTGTGATATCCGATTTCTCATCTGATCCATCGCATAGTTACCAGTCGTGTGACACTCCACGATCTAACCAGTCTTCAAACTTCTCCGGATACAGCCCGCAACATTCATACCCAGGCGGATATGACGACAGAGGAGAGGCACCTCAGTCGCAGGCGTTACTACGTCCCGCCCCTCCTGCTCCTCCCCCGCCACCTGTCACTCCTCCTCCACCTCCACCACCGCCGCCGCCAAGTGATTGGGCACCAACACAGAGACGGCTTCCGCCAAGGGAGGTAAGTCTTGTGTTTGTACTAAAATGTTAATGATAGTTTTGTTTTCTTTATTACGTCATTTGATTCTACATGCAGGCATAAACCTATAGCATACGCCGTTATTAAACACAGAATGAGTTGGTAGGTTTCAGTAGCAGTAAGAAACAAACTGTCAACACAAATACTTACCTTATTATAATTAGATATTGTTTTGTTGAGCTAAATGTGTCACACACGAAATATTGTTTTGAATCACATTTGTTTTACATTCTTAAATCATTTACTTTGATAAAATGTCACTCTGCATGTGTGCATCATTAAGTCATCAAACCGTTGTAATGTCCCACACCATGACTGTTAGGTGGTTATAAAATATCCTTACTTGTCCGTCCATCATTCTGTCCCACCTGACCGTTCGACAAAACTCGGTTTTAATTTTTGGATAAGCTTATTTAATTTCAGTGAACTTATTATCTAAATCAACACAAGCCGTCTTCATACTTTATATCCAGCTGTAAGTAGTACAAAATAATGATTGACCTTGACCTACATTAATTGTTTTGGTTAAATCATTTTCAAACGTTATACACAGATACTTGTAAACGAGTACGTACTTAACATTCGTACCAAAGGAAGGTATTATTCGTGTAATTATTTCGTATTAAAAAGAAAAAAAAATGAAAACTGTTAATCTAGTTTAACAGGTGATTATTTTCATGCACAATCACTAATCATTGTCGACATTGATTTGTATGCTATGCAAAAATGAAAATGTATTTCGTGTGTGATACTTTAATCATGTCACTTTTTCACTTTGATGATTTGCTATGATTATATATACATGTAAATCAGTTAACGAGTATGATACTTTTGCTCTCCACACCCCGCCCCGCCCCCGCGCCCTGTATTTTTTGTTCTCGAATCCAATTGACGGTTATTGAGAATTAACTATCAACTTTAACATCGATCGCGAAAGTATGCATTCGCGAAATAAGTGATTCGCGAAAACATAACGCTCAGACGTGCGTGACGTTATTAGTAGTTGTGTTTAGATAATGTAAATCAATGAACGTCGAAACAGGGAAAGGAATATCGCGTAGCAACATTCTTTTAGCATGTGAAAACAGCGAAACAGTTCTTGTTTGTTGACACCATTTCACCTCTCCCTACTTATACATATGTTTTATGTGTTTCTAAAGGATAGCGATATAGGAGGGCACCAACGAATGCCCGATAAGGTACTCAACACAATGATGAAGCAAGGAGGTACACAGAAACCCTTCTCGTATGTACCTTCGGGGATGGACTTGAAGAAGTTTAAAGAAAGGGCGCGACAGTAAGTTTTGCGTTATTATCTACGTTTTATCATATTTTATGTGACTTTTGTATATAGATGTAATGGAAATGTTATTGTAAAAGGTGTCAGTCTTGATGCATATATCCAGAGCTGGTATTAGTAAATTTAGTTCTTTAAGATGTTATTTGTATGTGTTTAGTATCTTTCATTGCAAACGACAGACATGTTTGCATTACATATTTGTTGGTTAAATATGACTTTAAAATGAAACTGGTAAACCAAACATTTTCCAAATACTATATAGACAAAATATTGTAATTTACATTGTGTGTCTAACGTTGATAGGCGTGGATCACCACGCACCGTAATGCCACGTGGTTACGATGGTCCTAGCCTTGATGAAGATGGTTCGCCGGCGCAACCACAGAACCCTCAAATGGCCAAACGACTTCCAGCAGGCGGAGTCCCTAATCCGGAAACCGGGGTGTACAAGCATGCGCAATACAACTCACCGTTAAAAGTGTATTCATCCGATAGTGCGAAAGAGCAATTTGATATACAGAGCGGTGGACAAGTTGATGTCGCTGGTGTCAATAGGTAAACAAAATACTAATATAACACTAATTTTATTATAATGTTAAAATATATCTTTTCAGGGACTATCACACGAACAATACCAGCTATTAATTTAGTTAAACCACTGCATTTTAAACATGTTAAGGAATGGATGAATCTAAAACAAGAAATACGGAATACTTGTATACAATTAGCAACAATGTGGAGATAAATATCAAACAAACTTGACCGCAATTGGAAATTGTTTTAGAAATACTGTATGGGTACTTATACACTCTGTACATTTAAAAACTCAACACTCTGTATATATATTTTGAATTTCTAGAGTCGAATTGAAGTCTCGCGCAACATGTGTTTAAACTGAAAGAAGTAGAGAAAAGCGTATGCATATGTTTATCGCCATTGTAAACATTTGGGACAAAGATACTTGTGTACTAACATAACATAATCTTAATTTAAACAAAAAACAGGGGACTAAAAATAATCGAAAATCAAAAAATGTTGCGTTTTTAAATGTACTGAGTATATTTATAGCCACTGGAGTTTCATCAACCCTTTCATCACAGATTGATCCCTTAAACATGTTTCAGTAGCAATTATTCCCCTGCAAGACATCCGCAACATTTTATAACCGTTCCAAAGAAGACCGTTCGGTAAATAGTCATACTGCAATAGAATAGACTGACATGTATGGTAGACATGATCATTATATTGATATGATACATAATTATAATATCCACACCTTCATATATACTATGCTACTGTGAATGAAACAAATAGGCACTGATTGAAAACTGACCCGAATTAGCCAGTGGATCGATAAGTCACACGAGATAACTGGTGTAGATGTGGTCGTTGTTGTATCGGGTACTCCATAAAGGCACCCGTGGTACATTTCTGTATACATTGCTGTCTAAATGACAAACATCTTCTCACAAACTGACATTAATACAGATCATGGAGGCGAGGAAGTATAATATATTCTGCAAGTTTGATATATAATACAATAATTATATCAGAAATACAAAAAAGTACACATGTTGATTTTTGTACTAGGTACAACAACGACCACAGGCGCATATCTGGATTTGTATACAAATACCAATAGCAAAAAGAGTATGAAAGTGGAAATTTGGAAAGTTCGTTGAATCATTGAGCACTTAATGTGTCAACAAAAGCTAAGTGAATAAGAATAATGAAGGCATATAGGCTTTTTTTTCCAATAAATTATAGAAATACTAGTATTGTTTTCTTAAAAGAATTGGTTATAGAAATCACTACCCGGCTTTCGGTGTCGTACCAGACAGCAACGGCAGAAGAACTTTTCCACAATGTCCTGGAGAATGTCGCTTGCAAGCTTCATAACTCATAATTATGTGTTTTAACCTCTTTCTTTTGTTTTATTCTAAAGTTTTCTGTTCCACAATTGAACGATTTATACTTATTTATATTCTCATTTTGGACAAAACATGAGTTGAAACCGTCTCTGCTACGATAGATCAACTGAAATCATTCATTTAATAATTTGCTTCAGTTATCTCAGTGACTTATAATCTGCCATAGAAAAATATACTCTTTTTAATGCTCGAAATGTTTTAGATTTAGCCAACAAACACAGTTTACGCGCGAGCTTGCACGTGAAAAAGGGAAGAATCCGTGTTAGTTATTGATGATGCACGCAACTATAAAGTTCCTAGTTGATAATGTATTTTATTTTGAATTCGAAAATACTTGGTTGAGAGATTGGGCAAGTATATGGACAAGTCTCAAAACGTTCGTATTTAATATGTTCATCATTATGATGCTTGTGTTGAATCTAACTTAAATCAAAAACTAAAAAATGAAATAATGGTTTGATTGTAAACAAACATGAAAAATAAAATAGAAAAGAAATAAAAACAAATCGAAGTTACTTGATTCAGATTAGCATATCAGCAAGTTGATAGTCAACCGACTCAACGTGATGTTTATTTGAATGTTGCGGCAACCGCAAAACTCATGACTGAATTCATATAAATCCATACCCAATCTCTAAGTCAGATGTAGAATTGTCAAAAACAGGGCTAGATGATACAATACTTGTAGAATTAGAACGTACATGTTCGCATGTATTTTAAAATAAATATAAAAAGATCTGACGGGGAAAGTAGCATTCAAGGAGGACAGTCAACCACAAAACACAGAAACAAACACGCAAACAGACAAACAAAAAGGCAAAAGCAATAATAAATACAAACGACATCACAAACACAAAAGGGTTGACAATAGGGCTACCGCCTTGGAACGGTCATTGGTAAAGTAGGCCACTGGGGGGTTTAAACCGATTCTAGGGTGCATCAAACCTCACACTTACCCTACTGTCATCCCATTAGAACAGGACAGTGTAAATAAAGAAATCCCCGCCATGATCTAATCTCTAACCAACAAGGCAGCATCAATAGGCAATATAAGTAAAACACAAATATGCTCGTGTAAATATAATACAAAAAAAACACAACAATAGCCGAGAAAGCCACAATGAAGGTACCTAATGACTTGGCAGAAGCCAGAGCAGCAAGAGAATAAACCATTAAGGGCACGACAAGAAAGATCATAGACAAACATCAAACGCCACCGAACCAATAGGCTTTAGGTAGGCGTCATCATAGAGTCCACAGTATGTCCGGTCATCGTACAATTAAAGAGGAAAGAATAGTGGCGAACTGTAAAAGGGTCCACCACCAAGCATGCAGTACGTTGCAAAATGATAGGGTCATAACCTCTTTTGATAAACTTTTTAACACGTTTAACAAAGATAGTTTGAAAGTGATCATGACCAAGAATATAACGAAGTTTATAAATCACATCACCATAGAAGTCAGGTTGTGATAGTCTTTGTCGCAGAAGTCCTTAAATTACTTTTATATTTGGAAAGAAGATCAGGGTTACGATAATAAAATTTTGCAAAGGTTTTACGAAGTTTATGGTAACGGTAATCCTGATTGAGTAACATTTTAGTTATACAAAGATTACGAATATTAAAGTCCTCAACTCGAGTACAAGCTCTAGAAAAACAAATAAATTGAGACACACACACCCCATAAGAAGTTGCTCGGGGAACATCCCGATCCAAGTGGGGATAATTAACAATGTCAAAATTAAAATCATCTCTCTTGTCATAGATTTTGCTAATTATTTTACCATTTTCAATCGAGAGATCTAAATCAAGAAACGAAGCGTTATTATCAGATATATTAGCTTTGTTAAGCTGAAGTTCTTTAGGATAAATATAATCAACCATAGTTGGAAAGAAAGGGTTGTCAATGTTCAATATGTCATCCAGACATTAAAGACTTCAATAACATCTGCCTGGGTATCTGGTGAAAGACTCAACATGAAATCCCTTTCATAGGGATACCAACAATTTGTCTATAAACGGTGGTTCCATACCTGACGAAAATATTATCTAATAGGAAGATGAGTGCTTCACAAACTTCATAGCAAGTCCACGTAGTATAATTGTCTAAACTGCCGTTAGTAAACAACGCTTTTAAGACACACGTTAAGGTTTAGTTTAAACTTATTTCCTTTACATCGATTGTAACGAAAGTTCTCTGAACTTATTTTAATCGCTCTCGATGTCTTCCTGGGCAGAACCAGTACTAAGAAAATGCAGATAAAGTGTGACCATTTTAGCATTGATTTGGGTTAAACATGGAAGTTATACCGAATAGAAAGGTAGGGATTATTCCAAATTCACCTAGGAATAACAAAACACACTACGGGGATAAAACCGATTGAAACACATCCTTCCTCTTCACACAGATATCGTCCTAGAATAGGGACCCTTTCAAAATGATTATCGCATACATATATTTACCGTTATATGCTTGGCAATACTTCTACCCATAATGGTTTGTCATCACTGGGAAACACGAAAAACGAATAAGAAACATTAAAACAGCAATTAACCATGCAATCGAATTCTATCAAGACATACATTATATGTAATGTAAGATGTAGTTGAATATATAATTTGGTTTGCTTTTGTGTATATCGTAGTGTTATCCCTCGATTCAATGAATGTATATGAAAAGGGATTGTGTTCGTGTTTGCCTTTAGACTAGTCATATTATATTTTGAACATTGTTTGAAGTATTTCACAGTCTGTTTCCAAACACTAAGTTTGTAATTATTACTAACAATTTGCATTATGTTGGCATAAATAACCATTGCGTCGCTTTGATTTGATTTATTGTAAATACGTATCCTGAAACCAAAGTTTAATAAAGATGTTTTTTATCCGTCAATACGTATGGATACCTTTCATAAGTTAGATTAGATTTATTTAGACTTAATTTAGAAATAACTAAATGACCATCGTATTAACTGTTTGCTCATTTATACTCGTCACTAAGCCTTAAAATAATTTTGGTCAAAGGATACAAAACAAATATGTCGGAGAAAGCTATCAAATCGGATGCAGGTATTAATGTTGTTACATTGGCTGTTCGTACTAGTTTGATTACACTATTAATCATTTGCATTGGAGTTTCGTATTGTTGAATTTCATTTTAAACATCACTTGTGCATGATTCGATTTTCAAGTATCAGTAAGTAATGGTGTATTAATTTGGAGAATGATTTCTAAAGAAATACTTGCGTTATTTGTTACGGTGTACCGTTTCTTGTGTTAGACTAGCTGTTGTACTGCTAAACATTGCGGTTTTATTTAAGAATGTGAATGCATATGTTATTATAAAGCATTAACAAATGCATACACATGTCTGTTGTGAATTAATTTGACTTCCGATGTGACTTTTTTCTCGTGGGAAAACAAATCAGATTAACCATATTTAAAAGTATAAAATATATTTTCGTAGTGTTGATATGTAAACGCGTATATATCTTAGAAGAAAGTGACTGATGGCTTTTGTTACGAAACATTCGTCGTACATATACTCTGTACGTTTTAACTTGATACAATACTGTTTGATGTATATACGTGCAAATAAAATAAGGAATAGGAGTAATACAAAATTACACCATCTGTTAAACAAGTAAACAAACTAATATTAATGCAAAGCATATGGTATAATAAATACAAATCTTTTGAAAGAAACCTTGATTAATAATATATTGATTTGTTTTGCAGTACGCCAGATAGACGTGAATCAGATATTAAGGAATCCGAAGTGTATAAAATGATACAACAGGCGGATGCGCAAGGTAAGGATAGTCACATGACTGCCCTCGAAAACGAGGGCGAAAAATCCGTTGATCATGAGCCATTGCAAGAATGGATAGTTTCACCACCACCGGCATCGCGAGGACAAGGTTTATCATTCCGTGTTTTACAATGGCTGACGGACACGGCTGATGACGATGATATTGAAGAATTAGAAAGTAGGTGACGATCAAATCCTAGACTGCTAGACCTCTCCTCCTGGAACTTACCATTTCTATCTTTACTGCGGGCTCCATGTTCTAATAATTATACATTCGAGGAAAACATAAAAGCGCATAAAACGCCACTTTAGTTAATAACCACTTTGAAGACGGCAGAAGCCCACAAAGCTCCATATGTTATTTTTGTCAAACTACACAAAGGCTTTTTAAACATTAACCCATTTAAAGCAAATACGAAAGCATTAATTATCAACAGTTAGAAGCAGTACAATAACAATTCAGTTATTGATTAAACAACGCATATTTATTGTCCGGCTTACAAACCTCCATAATTCAAATAATTATCAGGTCTAGTGAAGTTAAAACGTTTTCTGGAAATGGAGCCAGTGTATCGCCTTGTAACCAAATTCTTCGTAACACATATCTTGTCAACTCAAAACTATTTTATTCACTTTTACACATTTGATAAATGTCTGAGACATGATAGTGTCCACTAGAGGTTCTACAATCTGTAATTGTTACTGGACCTAACTACATTATTCTTCTATATACTTTAAGGTTGGACCTAATAGTTTAACGCACAATGCATATTTCATAAAGATAGAATGAGAAATCCGTCAAATTATTGCCTTGAAATTGTAACCTGAAACATAAAAAATTGGATTGGATTTCCTATTTAATCTCTTTGAAAAATGCAAATGAATTCAAATACTAAACCGAACCTTAATGGCACTTACCAAATGTGTAAATTTCTTTAGATCTGCTTCAATATCTAACAAATGTAATATTTATGTAGATCTACGGTAGCATATATCCTAACCGTCAGATCATATTCAAACCTTATTAGCCATGGATTTAATACCCGCCTTTTTCTCATACATAAAACATAAACTTACTTTCCCATATTGTAATAATTGGTTATGGTGACTGACAGATATACCGACCTTCCACGGACTGTATTTCTTACAAGTCTACAGACTCGCAACGTGCTACCCTACCCGCAAACTATCCTAGCCTTTGTATGGTGCTTGTTGATATTGTATTCTCAATTTATGAAGCAGTTCTAGTACGTAACATGCCATATTATGCATTTTATTAAAAAAATAAACACGAAATTAAGTAAGTTTTTATTGGATTTGAACATTTCTGGGGATATTTAAGGAACTGCATGCGATTTGGCAGAATTATGGATGCAAATCCTATTATAAATATTACCATTAATAAAATGACACCATCGTACCTTGTTTCAGTTTCATTTAAAGTGCGATTATTTAATATGTTATCAAGTTCTGTCAGTTTTAAAAGGTTTGGTCTTGAAAACATGCATACTCTGATTTCATATTACATAGTAATATTGATAGATCTAATGGACTTTAAAGCATTGTATATTTGCTTTGTGAACATATACTATTTGTATAGACATATATGTTCAATTGATAGTAATCCATATTAATAAAAAGTTCTACTATTTCAAAATCTAAAATCACAAATGGAATATTTCCCTACTGCATCAGTTTTCTGGAAAACAAAACATAAATTTACTAATCAGTGACAAATGAACAATAATAGCTGCTGTAAAATTGCAAAACATAGGTCAATACAATAAACCTGTGTTACATCCAGATCGCACCCAGTGAATTAAAATACCGTTTATCTTTATACAAAATATGGTATGGCACGCTACAGGGACTGAACTTGTGCTTTCATAGCTTTCCTATATGCACAACCTTAAATTCGTATTCCCTCCCTTTGTGTGCTTTGTGTGAGAGTTGGATTGTTGGTGAAGGGTAGACATATAGTATCGACATAGCTCAGAGATTGATATATAACATACTATTTGATATATTAAAAATCTATTTTCTATTTATTTTACAGACGTAATTCGATTTTGATTTCGAAGAAACGAGTCTATTGTTAATAACTTACGTTAAGTTTGTTAAACATAGCCTAAACTATAAAATTATTGTTTTATTTTCAAATTTTATATGTAGGTTAATATATGTCTAGAACCTCCTCTTAATCAAGCTGTTATCATAATTGTGTCACACAGTCATTACTAAGCGTTATCTTACTCAATGATCAACGAGACATTTTCCAATTTTGGCAGTCTTATCTTCAGATCAGAACAAAGCTTGAAATATATACTGAGAAAAAGAAATTTAGCACATAAAATTCCATAGACGAGATACAAAGCCGTGTATGTTTGGGTTCAATGGTTAAGTGACAAAGATATGACCAATAATAATGCTACAAAGTCATTTGTAAACAAAGCCGGTGATAAGAATAAAGCAAATATGTTGGGAACATACTGTTGTAGGTTATCTAAAATCATTCTAATTTCAATGAAAAGGGACGTAATTTTAAAATTACGAATTTAGAATGTTTTTGTTTGAGATTAACATTCTTTTTTTATCACATTTTAGTTTTTTTTATACAATGACAGAATGGGCAATTCTTGTCCATGCCAAATAATAAATGTGTTCCAGGCAATACGTTTCTATAAGAAATACTTTGTTTTTAATATATGGCAGGTAATACTAAGGCTTACAAAATAACTAAGATCTGCCTAACGCAATTTGCGTTTTGTTAAGCTGAAAGCCCGCGACAATCAGAGAAAATCAACTATTACAGCTGTCAATTAGAGGTTTGCTACAAGACATGTGACGGGTATAACTACTGCCGTTTATTAATCACTTATTAGAATTGTAAAGAAATGAATTCAGGGGTCGTTATTATAGCTCTCTTGAACCTATTTTCTTTAAATTCTAATAAATATACTTACTGCAACGTTGAAATACAAGTAAAACTGATACTCATCGTACTTTTACAGTTTAAGTTTGAACCGTCAGTTAAGAATGAACATGGTACATTTTAAGAATTGCTGACATTGGCGTGTGAGCATGCATTATGTGTTATGTTGTTTCGATTAAGAATTACTGTTATTGTGCATTTTACCAGGTCCATAAAATAATCATAGGTTAAACAAGTCAAACGTTAGAATAGTTAATTCAAATAACAGAAATATACAAACTTCTTTTTTAGACTGAAAATACATTTTGAAATATTTAAATATACAGAGAAAGGAAAAGCGTCACATATTAAAAAAATAGAGTTTAAGTTTAAATATCGTAAATTTCTCCATTTTATATCAAAATATTAATAGTTTCTAAATACTGCTATAAGAACATAATGTCGTGAGTAGTTATAAGATTTAGAAAAATACACTGATATTGCTTCACATAACCATATCGGAGGCATAATTTGTTTTGGCTGGTAAATTGTCATAATTGTCTTTTTTGCATGTCCACCTTTGTTGACTGTGTTTTGCTGTATCCACATTAGGTTACAAACCAAAGAAACCGAGAAATCCATTATTGCGTCATAACTCTGAGGATGACGAAATGCGATTTTCTGGTCTCCACACCAAGGCTGACATACCATCCAAGGCTTTCCAAAGGTTGAATAGATTGGCTAGTTCGGATATTAATAATGTACCTAGTCAGGAGCAAACGGCTGACGATGCCGCGGACAACAATGGTAAGGATTCATCAGAAGAAATTAAATACACAACGCGCGGTATCTTCTACTATAGTCGGTTTAGTCAGAAATATAACACTCTGTTATATTTTATTAAATACAGACATATGTTTGCTTTGGAGTTTTTACGCTTGATTTGTGAGCTAAATGTTTGTGTTTGACAAATGCGAGTTAGATTTTAATTATGTAAAACCTGCATTTATGTGTTTATGATGTTTGTTACTTTTGCCAAACTGATTCGACTTCTGTATTGTCGCATGATTGCAGATACCTACAGTGTAATATGTAAGGAGAAGTGGAAAATCTTGTAAAATAAGAATCTTTATTAACGAGACACTTTATTAAGGAGACAAAACTACAGAGTTTCGAAGAACTGAAAGGTGATGCAATATATTTTTGAGAGAAAACCCACACAAAAGCAGGGATTTTCATTTGTTAAAAAGTTCATTAAAATAAATGCGTATGAAGAAAGACAAAAATATCGGACAGGGAAAGCAGCATTCAAGGACGACAGTTAACCACAGTCTATTTGTATCTTCCAATTAATCTTCATGATAAGATGGTGGTATTGTGGCATCATTAAATAATGGGATTAGCAATGGAGAAATGCAGGCTTGCAAATGACGTAGTCTTGTTACAACGTATCAACACAAAAGCCATATTAAGGCATGTCAGTCCTGTTTGAAATAATCAGTGTCATCTTTAGCTCGACTATTCGAAGAATAAGAGAGCGTATGTAATCACACCGGCGTCGGTGTCGGCGTTGGAGTCGGCGTCCCACATCAAGGTTTGCGTGTAAGCTTGTTTACAAGTCTATGTCTCTTACATTTCTAATCCTAGCACAACCAAATTTGGCCATGAACTTCCTTATAGCATTATCGTAAGGGCTGTCTAAGTAATATTGGTTCTTATGACCCCTGGGCTCACATGGAACCCAAACTCTTAAAAATGTGTCTCATTTCACATCAAATTTTATTCGTGTAAGCTGTGTTTACAGGTCTATATCTCTTACATTTCTTGTCCTAGCTCAACTAAATTTGGGAACTGGTTTACTTATAGTATGTTGTAAAAGGCTGCATAAGTAAGTTTGTCTTCTGCAAAAGCTGGGCTCCCATGGAATCCAAATTTATGATGGCCCATACAATGTTCAATAACGGCAAATCAAGGTTTGCGTGTAAGCTGTTGTATATATCTATAATTTTGGTTTGGGATTTCTTATAGCATTATGCATCTTATTCGTACTTATGCATGGGCTACCTCCTCCCCGCACCCCACAACCCCCGCACCAGAACCGATATATATATTTGTTTACATATTACTGTGTTGTTTTGATCAATTATTACACATATAATTATATTGCAACCCCACCCCACCCCCTCACACTCGAAACGAGATTTTCTTTTACATATTTCTGTTTTGTTTTTGTCAATTCTTACACATATAGCTATGTTACCCCCACATCCCCCTCCCCTAACCATTCCGCCCACCACAACATCACCACCACCACCCGAATGTTTGTTTAAACATTTCTGTGTGTGTTGTTTTGTTTTATCAATTGGTCAATATGGTTCGCCCCCACCCCAGCCATCCCACCACTCCATCATCACTACCAACCGAATGTTTTATTTTTGTTTGTTTTTGGATATCTCTGTATTGTTTTGTTTTATCAGTTTATCAGTTTATCAATATGTTTCGCCCACCACCCCCAACCATCCCACCACCCCATCATCACCACCACCCGAATGTTATTTTTGTTTTCTTACATAACTCTGTGTTGTTTTGTTTATCAAATCTACACCTATATCAATGATGCACGCCCGCCCTGAACCCCCCTCATTGGGTTATGGGCTCCCCTCACATGGACGACAGGAAGAGGGGAATTGTTTTCATTTTATTAAGGATATTGAAATTATAATGTGAACGAAATAATTTACACATAAAACAATTTGGATTAAATTCAGATACTCAGATGAAATATCAATATAAAAACCTGAAATGAGGCGACAACAAAAAATGCTAGATTCTCATCCCCTCCCTCCACGAATTGCCTTTCGACCGACAACACATTTCTTTCAAATGACAGTAATTTTGGATTAATACTGATAAAAATAGAAAAATTCACACCTTGCCCCAACTTTTACGATAATTTGTATGAGATTCTAACAATAATTTTATATAAGCCCGATTTTCTATACCCGCCACGTCCCCCAACCCCACCCACCTTGTTTTAGCCTTGTTTTCGGATGGTATATACTGGCTATATAAGTCATTATTCTCTGAAAAATCGAATAGTCGAGCTTCGCTGTTCTCTATTAAAACTGAAAGATCAAAAGCGAAATTCAACATTTTAGATTTCTGGGAATTTGTTTAAAGATATCAAAACGCTAAACTCCGTCAACAGTCGCGCGCATAACGTTCCATCCGAGAAAACGGGAATAATACTCATTTCCATTATTACACTACTTAACTTTAAAGACATCAACTCCGAATTGGTCAAGATCACATACGATATCGCCTTTATCAATAACATGGCCCTCTCCCATGCTGTACAACATTCGGATTTGCTTCTCTTTCTGAAGTATCGAAATCATTTATGAGACGCTTTGTGTCTAGTGAAATCACACATATACTCTGGGCAGTCTCCCAGTATTGTGTGAGTTTTACAAGGATTTCTTGTACTGTATTCATTCGGTTCATTTAGCGCAGTATGGCGGCCGTAAACGTCTCCCCGCGAAACGAATCAATAGTGTTATTACTGATCCATTAGAGTTATCGAGTCCAATCTTTGTGGCGTTCAAGTAGAATACGCCTTAATCTGTTGTTAGCGGGCGTGAGGGGTGTTGCATCTCATGAACAGCCTCAATAAAACCAAGTCTGCTACTTTCATCTCTTGTTTGTGTTCATTGTCTCCGAAGGATCGCCTTTACTGTTACTTTTTGTGGGATCAACAACATAATTCAAATGAGGAACCTGTAGCAATTTTTAACAAGAGCAAAATTGCCAAGTTGGCGATCACCAGTATATCTAAACTGACCTTTTACAGACAAGCCAGACAATAGGATAGGGAACTACGATGAAGCATCTATAAGATACAGAGGTAATTACATACCCTCGCCCTCATTCAGGCTTCTCCAATCTCTAGCCAAGGATGACGAGCAACCCCCCAGTTCAAATTCGGGTACGTACCACCGCTTATTTTCTGCTCGTCTCGTAACGTTCTTAGTTAGATGCGAACTATCTGCCAAAACTGCTAGTTGACTTTTTCGTTAAGTCCAACTTTCGACAGGTGGTCGATCGTCGGTCATTTAATGGCAAGGGACAAAGAAATAACCAACAGAGAATAAAACTCCCCCAACGGGAAGTGGAAACTGAATACGATGAGAAAGATATTCATTTACATTAATTAACTTCATCTGCACTATTGTCTTTTTTTGTCATCACCGTTACCAATTTCAATTAGATATGACCTATGCTGTTATGGGTTTTTAAAAACAATTCATTTACGTATTCGATCATTTAGTCTTCAGGCTGTATATCAAACTATAATAACATAGTCAAGCTGAATTTAACTGGATTATTGACAAACACAAAACTTAACTTTGCAGGTTACTATAGCCTTTTATACTTTTAAGAAGATAACATAAATTTTATTACACGTCTGAGCAATAATTCTGATTATACTGTTGTAGAAGGAGACTCGCAAAAATATGTTGTTCTTTTTTATATAAAAACATTACAATTTGTTTGATTAGCGATAGTGCCTATTAGTAAGTGTTTTTTTCCAACAGTTATATTAAAACAAAACTTACTAAGCTTAACTTCAACTGTCGGTACAATCATATTCATACCATTTCAATTAAATTGCTAATAACAGTAAATTAGATATAAAAATCGAACAGGAAAAGCAGCATTCAAGGACGACAGTCAACCAAAAACACACACAGAAACAAAGAACACATTTACAGATTAATAAAAGGCCAAATAAGACATCGCAAACACCCTATTGTCATCCCAATAAAACGAAAGGCTATCAGTAAGGAAATCCTAGCTAGGCTATATCCTCTTAACTAGGCAGCATTTATAGGCAATATAAGTATAAGACAATGATGATCATGTATATATGAATATAGAAAACCACAAAACACGTACTCATTGACTTGACAGAAGCCAGTTATACCCTCCAGCTTTGAACATCATTTTGCAGTACAGTGCGGACCTACGATGACATTGCGTTCGGACGCTGTGGTTTCTAAAGGACCCTATATCTCATTCTCACACAGATTATAAGCATCACACTATTAAAATGGAGACAAAAATAAAGTAATTTAAATTCCACCAACATATTTTATAAGATTTTAAAATGTTAACTCGCGGGTAGTCGATATGTACTGCAAAGTCTGAAGATAGCAAAAGATAAGAAGAAAAATAACTCAAATTTGATAAATTATAGATTCCACTGACAGTTATAGTTAGGGTTTGTGTCGGTTGATATACTATGGAAACTGCAATGTGCGCTAAATGTTACGTATCCCGGCTTAAAATACCGACGGCAGCTTTTGCTACTGACCGATACAATGTGCTACCTTTATTACCAACCGTTCAATGCCTCGTCACGTAAATGGAGCGGGCATATGGAGTTTACACTCCTCTGAAGACGTTTAACATTCAAGTGTTCTGTAAGTCTATTTCTCAGACACCGGACTGGTTTGTTCGTATTGACGTTTAGTATACCTGTGGGATATAAAACAAGTCACAACTATCTAAGCATGGCCAATTAGCATTGCATGACACTATCACAACGTTTGCCTTCAATTGGTATCCGACACACACATAATGGAATGTTAATTACGCGGAGAATGAGACAAGTAAAGCACTTATCTGCTGTAAAAGAATTGTCCGATAGCGTTGCCGTTGTTTGTAACACCCCCGAGACCACGTCTTGCATGATATTACCTCATTTGCTAAACGACAATATTGTCTCGTTGATTACCAGTGAAAAATGACAGTTAAAGTGATGTTTTGAATATGTGGGAACTAATGCAATTACGTTCCTGATTTAAAAGACAATGGCAAACATGACATTCCCAATTTCGATATTAATCTAATATACATTTGACAATTTCTTTTTCATGCATGGTAAATTTGTGACACGTTTAATCTTTATGTTTATTGATTTTTCTAAAAGCAGCCGAAGTGGATGCTTAACATATTTTGCGATTGGTATATATATATGTAGTCGGTGAAAGTAACAGAAAAGAGTCAAAAGTAACGAAGAAAAAAACAGACCTATATAAACAAACATTACATGTCTTTGACTAGCATATAGCTGTAATAAAACTGGTCTAACTTCACGATGTCTTATACCTTGTTTAATTCCTGCTTTAATTGGTATAGCATACCTAATACATAAATAGGCCCAGTTAACCCATGTATATATGTTTTTTTCGAATTGTATCCGGTATCTTCCGTGTCTATAACCCGCTAAAAAGAGAATTATACAGGAAATGGTTTAACTTTAACTGTATGCCTTTTGACAAATTAACCATATTCTTGCTCCATACAACCTTAGTATTATTTATTTACATTGTCTAAATTTCAGCCGGCGGTAAGGGAGTGACGGACGACGAGGACGATGGTCTGCCTGACAGGCTTAATGATGAGGATATGGTAGATAAGCGGTACACAGGCGCCAATATACCGTCAAGGGCATTCAGGGCGCTGCAGTTACACGTGGATGACGATAAAAATGACGGAAGCGGTAAGTACTAAATTTGGGTTAAACTTTTTGTTTTCTTAATCGTTTAAAACATTACATAACATTCCAAAATGGCGGTGTATTTATGACGATAAAGCAAAAGTAAAGCAAGCAAAGGTATTTTAATTTTAAAAAACCTTAACTAGACATAGTTAAGGTTTTAGAATGAAATATTTCTTTCTTAGTAGTTTTGTTTATATCTTGAAATAATTTTAATTGAAAGAAATACTAGATATGTAATCTAATACCATTTACTGATTGCTCGTATGTTTAAACTTTGGGTTAATAATCTACACTGTATCACTGCGTTAAAAGACACAAACACGTGAATAGGCCTAGTCGTATATAAGATTAAACTGTTAAACTATTGAATACACTTAACATTATAAAAACATTCAACTAAATATTAAATACACTTAACATTAGCAAGATCCTAATATAATATTTACCTGTGTTTATTAAATAGACTCAGAACAGCAGATTAGAGGAGGCCCAAAGATCAAAGTAATAAACCGAGCCAAGTCGCCACAGACTTTACCCAAGCCAACCAAGACCGCCAATCCTCCACAAAAAGTGGCAACACCAGTGGAACACCCAAGCACAGATTTCTAATGTGTGTTGAAACTTTGCAAGATTTGCCGGTGTCTACTTATTCGAAATCAAACGAAATAATATCATGTAAAATACGCATGGGCCAAGTTTGTTATTTCGCCTTACTATTGACCAGGTTTGTCCCTAATTAACGCCGATAAATGTTGGACTTTAAGTCACAACTTATCGATAACGGTAATAGCATAGTACCGAGTTATCAATCAAGCTTATATACACGAGAGATTTGACCCAATCAGAAAGGTACATTAGGTATTGTAGCATGTAACAAAAACATATGCTGTCTCACAAAATATGTAAAATACAATGAAGCACTTGGTCACTGTTTGTCAGCATTTAAACCATAGCCCTTATACAGTGCGGAGATTTAAACTGAACGTCGGAACTATGCATTTAGTTCAGTCACGATACAAGTGTTATTCTCTTGCTTTCTCTTGTTGACGGGATCACTCGTTGATAGACGTATTTTGCGGTAAAATAGTAGTTTCATCCTGTTTGAATCATATTAACTTAATTACGCCGCGTGTATTTATATTATTTTATATCAGTTGAGTTTAATTATTTTTTATTTTTTCTTCATTATAGTTATGTCTCTATGCGAGCACCATGTGTCAGCTTGATGGGTATATATTTGACTTTGAGGGTTAAATTGGTGCCTTTAGGCGTATCATTTTGAGTCACGTTGTTTGTTTGAACATGTAGACAGATTGATGGTGTATACAATGTAGACAGATTGATGGTGTATACAATAAGTTTAAAATAAACACGTACCTTTGTGAGTAAGCGTTGTTTTAGTATGGTTGGTGAAATTTCCTTTGTTAAATGCAAGGCATCGTTTAATCCAGAATAACTAAGGGGATGGAGTTATAACATGCTCAAACTTACAATTAATGGAAGTTAGAGATGGATAGTTATTCTGACAGTCACTATGTACACCATACTATAAAACATAGAGTCTGTCTCAGCTCGATGGTTTTTTAAACGAACCAACAAGCTGCGACCAGACGCTAAAAGAAAAGGATGAGACAATCAGTTAAAGGATACACACCTAATAGAATACTCCTAAAATAAGTCAAGGACCGCAAGAATATTTCTCCATATGATTACCAGTGAAACTGACTACATACTATTTTCTTTCCCCCGAAACTGACTAACCTTTGACAATTTAAATGTATACACCGTAAAGTTTTGAAAAAAAAGATGAATTTTTATCCCATCAAAACTAAAGTAAATTTTCAAGACCTAGTTTCATATTTGGCACTGCGTGCTTATCTGTAGAGTTGCTCTAAATAAAATGGTGACATATGTTTGTTAAGGAATAGATGTGTAATGTTGAAAACAGGAATTTTATTATTCTTGTTATATATGCCATTATTTATTTCGTTTATACTGTACATTTGCATGCAGTTGTAGTAAATGTAAATATATAGTGTATATAACTGATTTCATTTTGCTTTATTCTACTGTAACGAAGTGCAGTTTATATATTGTGTTAACAATTGTTTATGGAATGCGATATCAAATGTATAAATACTATGTATATATTTTCAAAATACGCAATGCTGTCAGTTTGTTAAATGAAATGACATGTCTTATGATGTTAAGAGATTTGCACCAAGTGGTGTTGTTCAAGTGAATATTTATGCCCCTTACCAAAAAAAGGTGGAGTGGGCATATAGGAGTACCCTTGTCCGTCCGTGCGTGCATCTGTACGAAAAAAGTTTTACATACAAGTTTTTCGTGAAGTCTATTTTTATGTGACTGTCTGCTCTAGAGCGGTGCATTCTTGTCACATGGACAAATTTATGGCACTTGTGGGATTTCTATTTAAATAGCTTGTTTGTTTGCTTCAATGAAATGTTTACATGTTACTTGGTAGGTTTGTAGAGTGTAAGCACGTTGGTAGATTACAGAGACGACGTGTAATAATTATATCAATATAGGATTTACAATTACCATGGTTTCATATAAAAGTGCAATAAATATAGATGCATAGTTTATCTTCGTAGACATCAATATAATCCGATTACTTGTACGTTATAATGTTTCGATATGGGATAAACCCTTTAATATAATTCAGTAATAGTAAGGCGTTTTCCTTTTAAAACAACTATTGCCTTTCAATTCGTGTGCTTTCCTATTGTAATGTGCAGTATTTCTTAGGCGAATATGTTGATATTCAAACAACTAGGATTACGCAATCAGAGAGGATGTTGATCCCTAATAAACGATATACTGACTCATAATGTTACCTTACTGTCGTCCTTGAATGCTGCTTTCCCTGTCCGATATTTTTTATCTGTCTTTAAAGGGATATACGGCGATCTTGATTTTTTAAAAGATCACGGTGTCCCGTCAGTTTTTCTACAGTGTTTGATCATTACTATTAATTATAATAATAGTATAAAGCAAATTGTTGTTGCACATTATTAATTGTTGATTATAGATTATAATGGTAGAAAATACGGAAATATTTAAAACTTAAAAACAACTTATTTAATTATACGCAAGACGGTTTAAAGTGATACTGGATAAATAAATCAAGACGCTAATTTCCCTGCTTCAAGATTGCCACGTCTCCCTTAAGACATCATTTTGACACAAGAACACATTGAAATAAGTTTGTATACTTTGGATTATTCATTCGACGTTGTATGCTTGACCTAGGGAAGTTATCAGGAAACAAAACACTTTAGTCAGTAATAAAATAACCATTTTTTATTTTTGAAATCAAAATGACGATGAAATATACTTTTCCGTATATTAACTCGCAATGCACTGGCGGTGAGGTTTACAAATAACTCGTAATAACACTATGGTGCAGGAAAATCGGTACTACATGAAACGTAGGTTCAGGTGAGTCTGTAAGATTCAACTGAATGCATTATCGTCCTTCTTATATGCATAAATAAGCATATACGCACTACATACCGGACACTAGTGACATTACGCACATGATGTATTGCGCAGGTGTGTTGAATCCCTTTAACTCACAGCGACAGCCACTGTTTTAAACGGATAAAAACATGACATGAAACGCGGAGGGCAAACATAGACACAATTTAGTATACATTAGCAGGTCACTGTGATTTTTTTGTCCGGGTAGGTATATACAAATAAATAAGATAACACTTGGCATAAAATATGTATTATTAGAGATGTTGATTGTTTTGAATTAAGGCTTATTAATATACACATATACATATTTAATTTGTTGTATTTATATGCTATACAAGTTTGTTTTGCCCTCGAAGATTAAGCATTAACTGTTTTTGGAAAATACCACAGACCACTAAATAAATTGTACAAAATCTATAGCAGTTTAATTTTGAATTGCCAGTGAAAAAACCTACTGAAAATGAGAAACTGGTAAACGAACTTTATTGGGTTGTTGTAAGACTGCAAGCCACTTTAAACGTCTTAGACGCTGACGAAGTTCAATACATACACTTTTAAGCCATGGTGTTCATCCCAGACTTATTTACGATCTATAAAAAAAACACGACACATGGGATGTTTCTTGTAGCCATGTTCATTCATTATTTGGGCGTAGTAATAAACATGTATTTTTCACTGTAAAATATTATGCGTTAGTTTCTTTTACTCCCAGTTGCTTTTACCATTACTATTAAATAGAACGAGCGCATAAATTGTCTGATGTTGGTGTATTCGCATCATGTTTACAACTTAAGCTGAAAAAAGTAGAGCAAATCTTATGCAACTCTTTATCGTTACATGTTAACGAATCTAACCCGTCAAATAATGGCAAAATTACACATCAAAACCGATTGTCAAAACTATATCCAGGTCATATAATAACGTATATGTGCTGATTAAAAGTATAAGATTTTTCATGGTTTGTTAAAATAACTGTGATTGAATGTGCGTAAAAGAATTATAAGTTGTTAACTCTTAATTCAACCCTCCAGTTTTGGGGTTTGGTCTGGCTGGTTAATGCCGTTTATATTGTTTCTATAGAGTCTGTACTCTAAATATGTAAGTTATATATACTGAACCAAATAGCTAACGCACCAGTAGACAATACCTTTAATGTATGAACATATTATATGCCGACTGGTATCGTTGGAGACAGGTGATTTGAATGATTTTTTTAAAAATTTACAGTCGTTATTGACAAGATATTTGTCTCGTTCAGAATCAAATTTGTTTTGATTTATTGATTGTTATTATTGAGATATTAAAGGTATTGTCTACTGGTGCTTTAGCTGTTTGGTTCAGTATATATACCTAATCATGTGTATGTTTAGAACGGTGTACATATGTTGTAAAAATTGCCTGTTGTTGACGGGATAGCTATTTTAACCTTTGGGACAGAAAGACGAATGTACTAACGTAAAATACAATCTTGATTTGAACAAAAAACAGCGGACTAAAAATTAATCGGAACTCAAAAGTAGGGGTTTAGGATCACCCAAACTAAACTTTACACATGCACTTACTTAGTGTTTTGCAATTGCTTGGAAAGTCCAATGTGAAAAAAACATTACATAAAGGTCGGAGTTCATCCTGGTGGAAGGTAGTTATAAAATGTACATGTTTTTATCAGTGGTAACTCTGCTGAAAATTGTGCTGTGATTGACTAATACACGGGGTTAAGTTGAATTGTATAGCAGACTACACAATATATATCGGGGAGCCAAATTTCAGTTATATCAACATTCTCTTTTATCATATATACCTGCAATGCTTGTAGACTGTTTATCACAACAAAGTAGACATTTTCACTTGCGTTTGCTTTTATAGTATGATTTCGTTCTTTAATAAATACTGAAAAGGAGATCCCTTGGAAGCAAAAAAAAAAGAGAGAAAAGTAGCAGACTCGGTTTTATTGAGTCTGTCCATGAGAAGTAGTTATAGCCTCCTAGCACCGGCTTAAGTAGTTTTCTTCTTTAAAATAACACGGAATGGGCTTGATGATCCCAAACCTTAAACTTTGTTGTGGTCATACTATTTTTTCCAGTAAATTACACCTTAGTGGCACCACATAATAGGCATAACAGGCAACCATCGAGTCAACAACGCAAGGTTTTGTGCGTGTCAACCACACTCCTAGCCTGATGTCATTCTTTAATAAAAACTAACCTAAAACATCCTACCAAGAAGAGGTTTGTAGCAACAATGGTTATACGTTTCGAGACAAATATTACAATGGGACAGATATGAACATAAAGTTGCACTGATATATATATGATCAATTATATGACCATGGTATTTCAAATAAGATCCCTAATGAATACTCTCTATTTTCCTTTCCCTACGTATTATCAAAATCCACAGGAATTCGTATTCGGCATTTGTTTTCGAAAGGTCCTAAATATAGATTACCTTCAACTATTGATTTTAATGCCTGTCGTGCCCATATCGCCCACTCCATTGAAGATTTTAGTATAAAATGGTGTCGTAGAGAACATGCGGACCCAAACTCGCTTTCTACTTGGAAAAAGTCAATTCTTAAAATTATAGATACACGTATTAACTTTTATAATGATAACCCCTCTTTACTTCCTCCGAGACCTAGGTTTTCCTTTCGTAATTTAAAATCGGGAATTCAGCAGTTTCATAATAAATTTGTTTTAGTTCCTGCATATAAAGCAGCTAATAATGTAATTATTGTTTGACGCCTACATTACGTCAATGTTTTATCTCTGGAACTCGGCAGCACCAATTCGTTATTCCAGTTAATTCTACTGAGGATGATGTTGTTTCCGCACATATCACTCGGTGCACTACTTTCAAGGCTGGTGTAAACGATCAGCAAAATAAACTGCCTACCATGTACTGGATTCCTAAATTACATAAAAATCCATATAAGGCTCGCTTTATTTCTAATTCTAGTGCCTGCACCACAACAAACATCTCCAAACTTTTAACTTCTTGTCTTGCTGCCGTTAAAGATCACGTTAAACTATATTGTGATAAAACTTATGAAAACTCTGGGATAAATTTATTTTGGTCTATAAAAAATTCAGGAGACGTTCTGGATAATTTTTTTAATAAAGGTCAAGTTTCATCAATAAGCACTTATGACTTCTCTACACTATATACAACCTTACCACATCACCTTATTAAAGACAAGCTAATTTTCTTATTCAAAAAACATTCGCTAGAGAAAATACTACATTTTTGGCATGTTATGATATTAAAGCGTTTTTTAGCTCGACTATTCGAAGAATAAGAGAGCTTATGTAATCACCACGGGGTCGGCGTCGGCGTCGGCGTTGGCGTTGGCGTTGGCGTCGGTGTCGGCGTCCCACATCAAGGTTTGCGTGTAAGCTGTGTTTACAAGTCTATATATCTTACATTTCTTATCCTAGCACAACCACATTTGGCCATGGGCTACCTTATAGCAATTATCTTGAGGGCTGCATAAACAATTTTGGTTCCTGTAACCCATGGGCTCCCATGGAACCCAAATTATGATAGCCCTTAAAATATGTCTATTTCACATCAAATTTTGCGTGTAAGCTGTGTTTACAGGTCTATGTCTCTAACAATTCTTACCCTAGCACAACCAAAGTTGGCCATGGGCTTCCTTATAGCATTATCTTAAGGGCTGCATAAGCAATTTTGGTTCCCGTAACCCCTGGGCTCCCATGGAACCCAAATTCTGATAGCCCTTAAAATATGTCTGTTTCACATCAAATTTTGCGTGTAAGCTGTGTTTACAGGTCTATATCTCTTACATTTCTTGTCCTAGCTGAACTAAATTTTGGAATTGGTTTCCTTATAGTATGTTGTAAAGGGTTGGATAAGTAATTTTGTCTTCTGCAAATTCTGGGCTCCCATGGAACCCAAATTGTGATGGCCCATAAAATGTGCAATAAAAGCAGATCTAGGTTTGCATGTAAGCATTTATATATCTATAATTTTGGTTTGGGATTTGTCATAGCATTATGCATCTTATTACTTCACCCATATTGGGGCATGGGCTCCCTTCTTCCCCCCCCCTCATACCCCCACTACCCTCCACACCTTTTTTATTTTTTTATTTTTTTACATATTTTGTGTTGTTTTAGTCAATTCTTACACATATATGTTGCAACCCCCCCTGCCTCTCACATCCTCCCCCTCCCCCTCCCCCCACGACTTGATTTTTTTTTTTACATATTTCTTAGTTGTTTTAGTCAATTCTTACACATATATGCTGCCTCCCCCCCACCCCCCCCCCCCCCCAAACCCACTCCCGCCTCTCACCCCCGCTCGACCCCCACCCCCCACCCCCACTTGAAAATCTAATTTTTTACTTTTTTTTTATACATATTTCTGTGTTGTTTGAGTCAATTCTTACACATATATGTTGCAACCCCCCGCTCCCCCCCCCACCCCCCCTCCCCCGACTGACTTGAAACTTTTTTTTTTTTTTTTTTACATATTCCTTTGTTGTTGTTGTCAATTCTTACACATATATGCCCTCTCCCCACCCCACAACCCACTCCCGCCTCTCACCCCCGCTCCACCCCCACCCCACCCCCACTTGAAACTATTTATTATTTTTTTTTACATATTTCTGTGTTGCTTTAGTCAATTCTGACACATATATGTTGCCCCCTCCCCACTCCCAACCCACTCCCGCCTCTCACCCCCGCTCCTCAAGCCCCCGCCCCACCCCAACTTGAAAATCTAATATATTTTTTTTTTTTACCTATTTCTCTGTTGTTTTAGTCAGTTCTTACACTTATATGTTGCAACCTTCCCCGCCCCCACCCCCAACCCCGCCGCCTCTCCCCCTTCCCCCCCACTTGAAACTTTTTTTAAATTTAATTTTTTACATATTTCTTTGTTGTTTTAGTCAATTCTTACACATATATGTTGCCCCCTCTCCCCCTCCCCACCCCCTCCCCCAACCCACTCCCGCCTCTCACTCCCGCTCCCCCAACCCCCCACCCACCCACCCTCCACCACCCCGACTTGAAACTTTTTTTTTTTTTTACATATTTCTTTGTTGTTTTAGTCAATTCTTACACATATATGTTGCACCCTCCCACCGCCCCCCAACCCACTACCGCCTCTCCCCCGCTCTCCCCAACCCACACCCACTTGAAACAATTTTTTTTTTTTACATATTTCTGTGTTGCTCTTGTCAATTCTTACACATATATGTTGCCCCCAGCCCCACACCCACCACCACCCCAGCCTCTCACCCACCCCCCACACTTGATTTTTTTTTTTTTTTTTTTACATATTTCTTTGTTGTTTTAGTCAATTCTTACACATATATGTTTCTTCATTCACCACCCCCACTCCCCCCACCATCCACCCCCACCTCACTCCCATACCCACACCGCACCCCACTCAAAACTCGAATTTTTATTATTTTTTTATTTTTTATTTCTGTGTAGTTTTGGTCAATTCTTACACATAGTTATGTTGTGCTCCCAGCCCCACCCCACATTGTTGTAGCCTTGTTTTCTGATGGTATATACTAGCTATAAATTTATTATTCTCTGAAAAATCGAATAGTCGAGCTGCGCTGTTCTCCGACAGCTCTTGTTATTAACGGCAGTTTAGACAATTATACTATGTGGACTTGCTATGACGTTTGTGAAGCACTCATCTTCTTATTAGATAACATTTTCGTCAGCTATGAAACCACCGTTTATAGACAAATTATTGGTATCCCTATGGGTACGAACTGTGCACCACTTGTCGCAGATTTGTTTTTATTTTGCTATGAAAGAGATTTCATGTTGAGTCTTTCACCAGATACCCATGCAGATGTTATTGAAGCTTTTAATGTCACCTATCGGTATCTGGATGACATACTGAACATTGACAACCCTTTCTTTCCAACTATGGTTGATAATATTTATCCTAAAGAACTTCAGCTTAATAAAGAAAATATATCTGATAATAACGCTTCTTTTCTTGATTTAGATCTCTCGATTGAAAATGGTAAAATAATTAGAAAAATCTATGACAATAGAGATGATTTTAATTTTGACATTGTTAATTATCTTCACTTGGATGGGGATGTTCCCCGAGCAACTTCTTATGGGGTGTATCTGTCTCAACTTATTCGTTTTTCTAGAGCTTGTACTCGAGTTGAGGACTTTAATATTCGTAATCTTTGTATAACTAAAATGTTACTCAATCAGGGTTACCGTTACCATAAACTTCGTAAAATCTTTGCAAAATTGTATTATCGTAACCCTGATCTTCTTTCCAAATATAAAAGTAATTTAATGACTCTTCTGCGACAAGGACTATCACAACCTGACTTCTATGGTGATGTGATTTATAAACTTCGTAAGATTCTTGGTCATGATCACTTTCATACTATCTTTGTTAAACTTGTTAAAAAGTTTATCAAAAGAGGTTATGACCCTATCATTTTACAACGTACTGCATGCTTGGTGGTGGACCCTTTTACAGTTCGCCACTATGCTTTCCTCTTTAATTGTACGATGACCGGACAGGCTGGACTCTATGATGACGCCTACCTAAAGCCCATTGGGACGGTGGCGTTTGATGTTTGTCCATGATCTTTCTTGTCGTGCCCTTAATGGTTTATTCTCTTACTGCTCTGGCTTCTGCCAAGTCATTGAGTACCTTCATTGTGGCTTTCAAGGCTATTGTTTTTTTGCATTATATTTACACGAGCATATTTGTGTTTTACTTATATTGCCTATTGATGCTGCCTTGTTGGTTAGAGATTAGATCATGGCGGGGATTTCTTTATTTACACTGTCCTGTTTTAATGGGTTGACAGTAGGGTAAGTGTGAGGTTTGGTGCATCCTAGCACCGGTTTAAACCCCCAGTGGCCTACTTTGCCACTGACCGTTCCAAGGCGGTAGCCCTATTGTCAACCCTTTTGTGTGTGTGATGTCGTTTACTTTTATTATAACTTTTGCCTTCTTGTTTGTCTGTTTCTATGTTTGTTTCTGTGTTTTGTGGTTGACTGTCCTCCTTGAATGCTACTTTCCCTGTCCGATCTTTTTATATTTCTTTTAACAAAAAGACGAAAAAAAAGAAAAGAGAAAGGATTCATGAGTTAGTTGTTTTATCTCTAACAGAGACGAAAACTGAAATTAAGTAAACATGTTAGTAACAGTTTGGCAGTATGTGGAAGATAAGCAACATTGTTGGAAACGCCACGGTAAGTGAAGCATACACGCTTTTTCATATCAAATGATTAATTGTATACGATTCGTTTTTTGAAGAGAAAAAAAACTCACCATAATATATGTTGCAATATAAATGACCGTAAATACCTAGTTACATAGTAATTAATGACATTATCGTAAGATGGACTACATAAACATGTTTCATTAAGGAACATAAGGAAATGCCCTAACCGTCAAGTGACAGACAAGTTATAGTGGATATACCATTGGCCACACATTTTACTAAACTTTGCTCTTTTCTTTTAATAGTGCTCTGAAAACAAAAACGCGTCTGTTTATTTCTGAAAAAAACAGAGAAGGCTATCCCTCGACCCATAACAGCCCTCGAGCTAAAGCTCTCGGGCTGATATAACGTCTCCGGCCTGATATAGGGTGTGATATGAAAATACCCATTTATTATTCTCTATATATCGAAAACGTTCACATTAAAGGGTCACATGACATGGTCTAAAAATAGACAATATAGGATTCCAGAAGATTAAAATTAAACATTTACATCATAAACGGTCACATGACATGATCTAAAAGCAAACGTTTGTATTATGCATGGTAACCTAAAAGGGAAATGAAAAGACGACCTCGGAGAGAAACAAGCCGCTACTGAACACGCGCCTGGTTCAATGTGGTTAGCCGGAACAGCAACCTGGGAGGGAAATGAGACGAACAAAGTATGGTGAATCAAAGTGCAAGGCTGGGAAATTTTGTTAACGCGCTTGTTATTGCTTGATGTCTAAGTCAGATGTAGAATTGTCAAACACAGGGCTAGATGATACAATACTTGTAGAATTAGAACGTACATGTTTGCATGTATTGTTAAGACACACGTTAAGGTTTAGTTTAAACTTATTTCTTTTACATCGATTGTTCTCTGAACTTATTTTAATCACTGTCGATGTCTTCATGGGAAGAACCAGTACTAAGAAAATGCTTATAAAGTGTGAACGTTTCAGCATTGATTTGGATTAAACATGCAAGTTATACCGAATAGGAATGTAGGGATTATATCAAATGCACGTAGGAATGACGAAACCCACTGTAGGGATAAAACCGTCAGAAACACATCCTTTCCCTTCACATAGATATCGTCCAGGAATAGGGACCCTTTCAAAATGATTATCACATACATATATTTAGCGTTATATGCTTGGCAATATATCTACCCATAATGGTTTATCATCCCTGGGAAATACGAAAACCGAATAAGAAACATGATACTAAAACAGCAATTAACCATGCAATCAAATTCTATCAAGCCATAAACGTTATACATTAATGTAAGATATAGTTGAATATATCATTTGGATTGCTTTTGTGTATAGTGTAGGGGTTATCCGTCGATTTAATGAATGTATATGAAAAGGTTTTGTGTTCGTGTTTGCCTTTAGACTAGTCATAGTATATTTTGAACATTGTTTGAAGTATTTCACAGTCTGTTTCCAAACACTAAATTTGTAATTAGTTTTTTTCAAACTAACAATTGCATTATGTTGGCATAAATTACCATTGTGTCGCTTTGATTTGATGTATTGAAAATATGTATCCTTAAACCAAAGTTTAATATAGTTGTTTTCTATCCGTCAATACGAATGGATACCTTTCATAACTTTGATTTGATTTATTTAGACTCAATTTAGAAACAACTAAATGATCATCGTATTAATTGTTTTCTCATTTATACTAACTAATGTGAAGAATGATTTCTAAAGAAGTACAGGCGTTATTTGTTACGATGTACCGTTATTTTGTTAGACTAGCTGTTGAACTGCTAAACATAACGGTTTTATTTAAAAAATGTGCATGCATATGTTATTAGGAAGGCACCAACTTGACAAACACACAAGACAATATTATCTTTTATTAAAATGTTTGATCGTATATTAAATAGTTTTGGCAAATATCGCGGCTCGAAATAGCGGGCTGCCGGCAACACATACATATATAATGGCAGCCCTTAACATGTTTCACAAAAGAGGGCATGGCCCATAAGCCTGATACCCTTAATGAAGCCCCAGTAGGCTTAAACAAAATATGAAGCCCCGATAGGCCTATACAAAAGAGGGCATGGTACAACAGCCTTACACCCTTAGTGGTCCCAAAAGGCTTAAATAAAATGTTTATTCAAAACTCTAATTCTAAAATATGTTTCTTCATTTAATCACTTGAAAGTTATTTCTTTTCTAAAGATTACAATAATGTGCAGACCAAACTAGGCATGATGCATCAACAATAAGCCCCAAAAGGCTTAATATTTCATGCTGTAATCCCGACCCTTGGGAACAGTGGTCAGTATTACATTGAAATTTACTAATTATAAAATTGTTAATTGTCATTAACTTTAATTTCACTGAATTAAAGGATTCGCTGACGGCCATATGGCTGCGATCAAAATGAAATTTTTATAATGCCACAGAGCAGCAATCAAAATGACATTTTGATAATGCCACCGCCAAAAGAAAATAATTTTGGCAAAAGCGAATCCCTCACAGCCAAAGAAAATTGGATAAATCATTGTACGATTATGTAACGCGCACTCAGTACAGTATGAATCATACGGTGCTTTTTGTAAGTGTTGGAATGGATGGGAAATGGAAGTTCTGTAAACGTAACTTCCATGGTTTGTTTTTTACATTCAATGATGTTTCAGATGATTGATATTCATTACCAATTTCATATTTAAACATATTTTAGCTAACTCATATGGCACGAATTAGCTTCCGTAGATTTTTTTCTGAGCAAGCTCTTCAACGGGGCATAGTATATTATACAGAGTGGAGTCTTCGTATGGAGTCTTGGAGTGAAGTGGAGTGAATAATTGGAGTGACTTTGGAGTCACATTTTGGAGTGACCTTGGAGTCAGATTTGGAGTGACTATTTTGGATAATTATCAATTTAATATTTTTGAATGACCCTCACAAGGTGCACAGTTTCTAACATACTCAGTACAGCTGCATTGTCCCATGAGACATGTGCTAACCTTAATGTGAGGGACAGGCCATCTAAAAACAACATAAATGAACTTGGATACCCAAACATTAACCCCAGTATTGAAGCATTATGACCCTTTGGCCTGACATAAACTAGTCCCGAGTGACAAACTAATCTTAGGGCAGGACACTGACATCCAGTGTCAGGGGTATACAGGGTTCCAATATGTCCAATATGTCAGTCATACCACAGAGACTGAAACAAAAAGCATTAAGGTTTTTGGGAACTTAGAGCTCTTTCAGCCTAACTGTTCCACAAACCTTAATAGTCATGGATATTTTTTTCTTTTTCTAATACATAAAACTTAAACTTTTTTCCCATATTGTAATAATTGGTTATGGTGACTGACAGATATACCAACCTTACACGTTTGATTGTATTTCTTTCAAGTCTACAGACTCGCAACGTGCTACCCGCAAACTATCCTCGCCTTGGTATGGTGCTTGTTGATATTTTGTTCTAAATTTATGAAGCAGTTCTAGTACGTAACATGCCTTATTATGCATTTTATTAAAAACTGAAACACGAAATTAAGTAAGTTTTTATTGGATCCGAGCATTTCTGGGGATATTTAAGGAACTGCATGCGATTTGGCAGAATTATGGATGCAAATCCTATTATAAATATTACCATTAATAAAATGACACCATCGTACTTTGTTTCATTTCATTTAAAGTGCGATTAATATGTTATGAAGTTCCGTCAGGTTTAAAAAGGTTTGGTCTTGAAAACATGCATACTCTGATTTCATATTGCGTATTGATATTGATAGATCTAATGGACTTTAAAACATTGTATGTTTGCTTTGTGTGAACATATAATATTTGTATAGAAATATATGTTCAACTGATAGTAATCCATATTAATAAGCAGTTCTACTATTTCCAAATCTAAAATCACAAATGGAATATTTCCCTATTGCATCAGTTTTCTGGAAAACAAAACAAGAAACAACAAAATTTACCAATCAGTGACAAATGAACAATAATACTGCTGTAAAATTGCAAAACATAGGTCAATACAATAAGCCCGTGTTACAAAAAGACATCCAAATCGCACCCAGTGAATTAAAATACCGGTTATCATTATACAAAATAGTATGGCACGCTGCTTACAGGGACTGAACTTGCGCTTCTATAGCTTTCCTATATGCACAACCTTAAATTCGTATACCCTCCCTTTGTGTGCTTTGTGTGAGAGTTGGATTGTTGGTGAAGGGTAGACATATAATATCGACATAGCTCATAGATTGATATTTAAGGTTTTAAAAATGGTCTATATAATATACTATTTGATATATTAAAAATCTATTTTCTATTTATTTTACAGACTTAATCCATTTTTGATATCGAAGAAACGAGTCTGTTGTTAATAACTCACGCTAAGCCCTAAACTATTGAATGATTGTTTTTATTTTCAATTTATATATTTAGGTTAGGATATGTCTAGAAGCTTCCTGTTAATCAAGATGTTATCCTAACTGTGTCATACAGTCATTACGAAGTTTTATAGTTAAACCAAATCTTACTCAATGAGCAACGAGACATTTTCCAAATGTGGCAGTCCTATCTTCATATCAGAACAAAGCTTGAAATATACTGAGAGAAAAAGGTTTAGCAAGTAAATTGTCATAATTGTCTTTTTTGCATGTCCACCTTTGTTCGCTGTGTTTAACAATATCCACATTAGGTTACAAACCAAGGAAACCGAGAAATCCATTATTGCGTCATAACTTTGAGGATGAAGAAATGCGATTTGCTGGTCTCCATACCAAGGCTGACATACCATCCAAGCCTTTCCAAAGGTTGAACAGATTGGCCAGTTCGGATATTAATAATGTACCTAGTCAGGAGCAAACGGCTGACGATGCCGCGGACAACAATGGTAAGGATTCATCAGAAGAAATTAAATACACAACGCGTGGTATCTTCTAGTTAGAAATATAACACAGTGTGTTAAATTTTATTAAATACAGACAACAAATAAATTTATAAATGTTTTACGCTTGATTTGTGAGCTAATTGCTTGTGTTTGACAAATGCGAGTTAGATTTGAATTATGTAAAGCCTGCATTTGTTTGTTACTTTTGCCAAACTGATTTTGACTGCTGACTTGTCGCATGATTGCTGATACCTACAGTGTAAATTATAAGGAGAAGTGGAAAATCTTGTAAAATAAGAATCTTTATTAACGAGACAAATCTACATAGTTTCGACAAACTGGAAGGTGATGCAATATATTTCGGAGATAAAACACGCGCAAAAGCAGGGCTTTTCTTTTGTTAAAAAGTTCATTAAAATAAATGCGTATGAAGTCTATTTGTATCTTCCAATTAATCTTCATGATTAGATGGTGTATTGTGGCATCATTAATTAATGGGATGAGCAATGGAGAAAAGCAGGCTTGCAAATGACGTAGTCTTGTTACAACATATCAACACAAAAGCCATATTAAGACATGTCAGTCCTGTTTGAAATCAGTGTATTTTCTAGCTCGACTATTCGAAGAATAATAGAGCTTATGTAGTCAACCCGGCTTCGGCGTTGGCGTCGACGTCGGCGTCCCACATCAAGGTTTGCGTGTAATCTGTGTTTACAAGTCTATGTCTCTTACATTGTTTATCCTAGCACAACCATATTTGACCATGGGCTTCCTAATATCATTATCTTAAGGGCTGCATAAGTAATTTTGGTTTCTCTAACCCAAGGGCTCCCATGGAACCCAAATTCTGATAGCCCTTAAAGTGTGTCACATTTAACATCAAATTGTGCTTGTAAGTTGTGTTTACAAGTCTATATATCTTACATTTCTAATCCTAGCACAACCAAATTGGGACACGAGCTTCCTTAAATTATGATCTTAAGGGCTGCTTAAGTAATTTTGGTTCTTGTAACCCCTGGGCTTCATGGAACCCAAATTATAATAGTTCTTTAAATGTGTCTTATTTCACATACAATTTTGCTTGTAAGCTGTGTTTACATGTCCATATCTCTTACATTTCTTCTCCTAGTTCAACTAAATTTGGGAATTGGTTTCCTTATAGTATGTTGTAAAGTGTTGGATAAGTAATTTTTTCTCTTAAAAAATGCTTGGCTCTCAAGGAAACCAAATTGTAATGCCCCATACAATGTGCAATAACGGCAGATCAAGGTTTGCGTGTAAGCTGTTGTATATATCTGTAATTTTGGTTTGGAATTTATTATAGCATTATGCATCTTATTCATACTTCACATATTGGAGCATGGGCTCCCTCCTCCCCGTATTCCGCATCCGACCCGATTGTTATTTTATTTGATATATTTCTGCGTTGTTTTGGTCAATTCTTACACATACTGCCCCTTCATCACAACCACCCAAATGTTTTTTTAACATATCTGTGTGTGTGTGTTGTTTTGTTTTATCAATTGATCAATATGTTTCGACCCCACCCAAAGCCATCCCACCACCCCATCATCGCTACCAACCGAATGTTTGTTTTTGGATATCTCTGTGTTGTTTTGTTTTATCAATGTATCAATCTGTTTCGCCCCCACCCCTAACCATCACACCACCCCATCATCACTACCTTCTTTCTTTTTTTTTTGCATATGTCTGTGTTGTTTTGTTTTATCAAATCTACACCTATATCAATGATGCACCTCGCCCTGCCCCCATTGATTTATGGGCTCCCCTCACATGGACGACAGGAGGAGGGCAATTGTTTTCATTTTATCATTCTTTATTTGGATATTAAAATTGAACGAAATAATTTACATATAAAACAATTTAGATTAAATTCAGAAACACAGATGAAATATCAATAAAAAAAAATGAAATGAGCCCACAATAAAAAATGCTAGATTCTCATCTCCTCCCTCCCCGAGTTGCCTGTCGACCGACCACACATTTCATTAAAATGACAGTAATTTTAGATTAATACTGATAAAAATAAAAAATACAATTTCACACTCAGCCCCACATTTTACTATAACTTGTATGAGATTCTAACAATAATTTTATATAGGCCCGAGTTTCTATACCCGCCCCGTCCCACAACCCCACTTCCACATTATTTTAGCCTTGCTTTCGGATGGTATATACTGGCTATATAATTCATTATTCTCCAAAGAATCGAATAGTCGAGCTGCGCTGTTCTCCGACAGCTCTTGTATTGTTATAGAGTCTCTATTAAAACTGAAAGATAATAAGCGAAATGCAGCATTTTAGATTTCTGAGAATTTGTTTACAGAAAGACTTTTTCTCTGATATCAAAACGCTAAACTCCTTCAACAGTGGCGCGCATAAAGTTCCATCCTAGAAAACAAGAGAATCATAATCATTTCCATTAGTACACTATTTAACTTTGAAGACGTCAACTCCGAAGTGGTCAAGATCAGATACGATATTGACTTCATCAATAACATGAACTCGTTTTCCCTTTTGTTAGGGCCCTCCCTGATACTGTACAACATTCGGATTTGCTTTTCTTTCTGAAGAATCGAAATAATTTAAAATGAGACAGAACGCTTTGTGTCTAGTGAAATCACACTTATATTCTCTAGGTAGTCTCCCAGTATTGTGTGAGCTTTACAAGGATTTCCTGTACTGTATTCATTTGGTTCATTCAGTGCTGTGTGGCGGCCGTAAATGTCTCCTCGCGAAACGAATA
The DNA here is from genome assembly GCA_037043455.1 of Cyrtodaria siliqua. Taxonomy (NCBI): domain Eukaryota; kingdom Metazoa; phylum Mollusca; class Bivalvia; order Adapedonta; family Hiatellidae; genus Cyrtodaria; species Cyrtodaria siliqua. The sequence goes on from JAWPHD010001873.1 coordinate 61,872, forward strand.
GTGTTATTACTGATCCTTTAGAGTTATCGAGTCCAATCTTTGTGGCGTTCAAGTAGAATATGCCTTAAACCGTTGCTAGGGGGCATGAGAGGTATTGCATCTTATATTACCTCTCATAAATAGCCTCAATAAAACCAAGTCTGCTACTTGCATCTCTTGTTTGCGTTCATTGCCTCCGAAGGATCGCCTTTACTGTATGCGTTGTTTGTGGGCTAAACAACGTAATTCAGTTCAGGAACCTGTAGCAATCCTTAACAAGAGCAAAATTGCCAAGTTGACGATCACCAGTACATCTAAATTGACCTTTTAAAGACAATAGGACAGGGAGCTATAATAAGGCATCTGTAAGATACAGAGGTAATTACACCCCCGCCCCCATTCAGTCTTCTCCAATATCTAGCCAAGAATGACGAGCAAAACCCCAAATCAAATTCGGGTACGTACCGCCGCTTATTTTCTGCTCGTCTCGTTAAGTTCTTAGATACGAACTAGCTGCCAAAATTGCTAGTTGTCTTTTTCGTTAAGTACAACTTTCGGTAGGTGGCCGATCGTCGGTCATTTAATGGCAAGGGACAAAGAAATAACCAGCAGAGAATAAAACTCCCCCAACGGGAAGTGGAACTTGAATACGATGAGAATGATATTCATTTACATTAATTAAATTCAACTGCTCTATAGTCTTTTTTTTTCATCACCGTTACCAACTTCAATTAGATATGACCGAAGCTGTTATGGGGTTTAAAACACAATTCATCATTTAGTCTTTAGGCTGTATATCAAACTATAATAACATAGTCAAGCTGAATTTAACTGGATTATTGACAAACACAAAACATAACTTTGCAGGTTACTACAGCCTTTTATACTTCCATGAAGTTAACATAAATAGTATTACACTTCTGAGCAATAATTGTATTAAGAAGACTCGCAAAAATATGTTTTTATTTTATATAAAAACATATTATACCGAGTTTGATTAGCGATAATGCCTTTTAGTAAGTGTTTTTATTTACAGTTATATTAAAGCAAAACTTAATAACCTAACCTTTAACTGCCGGTACTTTCATATTCATATCATTTCAATTAAATTGCTAATAAATACTGAAAAGGTGATCCCTTGGAAGCAGCAAACACAAACAAGAGAGAAAGGTAGCAGACTTGGTTTTATTGAATCTGTTCATGAGAGGTAACTATAAGATACAACACCTCTCACGCCTCCTAGCACCGGCTTAAGCGATATTCTACCTTAAAACAACACAGAATGCGTGTTATGATCCCAAAGGACCAGTAAATAATAACACTACTGATTTGTAGTCGGGGCGACTTTTTACGGCCGCCACACAGCACTAAACAAACTCTAGTGTGAATGTCAATAAATACTGAAAAGGTGATGTCAATAAGTACTGAAAAGAACTGTAAGTTTACAAGTTGATCAAGAATTCACAGAACACATTCAACTAAAAACACGCACACAAAACAAACAAACAACATTTACAACAAGCAAAGTAAGCAAAGTATGCGACACCATTCACATAAAAGAGTTGACATTATACAAAATATGGTATAGGGCTATCGCTTTGGAACGGTCAGTGGAGGGGCAAGAAGAACGCTGGGGTTAAACTAAGTTCTAGGGTGCACTATACTTCCCGCTTACCCTACTGTCATCCCAATGAAACGGAAGGCTATCAGAAAGAAAATCCCAACCAGGTATCACAACCTGACTTCTATTGTGATGTGATTTATAAACTTGGTAAGATTCTTGATCACTTTCATACTATCTTTGTTAAACTTGTTAAAAAGTTTATCAAAAGGGGTTATGACCCTATCATTTTGCAACGTACTGCATGCTTGAGGGGGGAACCCTTTTACAGTTCGCCACTATGCTTTCCTCTTTAATTGTACGATGACCGGACAGACTGTGGACCCTATGATGACGCCTACCTAAAGCCCATTGGGACGGTGTCGTTTGATGTTTGTCTATGATCTTTCTTGTCGTGCCCTTAATGGTTTATTCTCTTACTGCTCTGGCTTCTGCCAATTCATTGAGTACCTTCATTATGGCTTTCTAGGCTATTGTTTTTTTGTATTATACTACACGAGCATATTTGTGTTTTACTTATATTGCCTATTGATGCTGACTTGTTGGTTAGAGATTATATCATGGCGGGGATTTCTTTATTTACACTGTCCTGTTTTAATGGGATGACAGTAAGGTAAGTGTGAGGTTTGGTGCACCCTAGAACCGGTTTAAACCCCCCAGTGGCCTACTTTGCCACTGACCGTTCCAAGACTGTAGCCCTATTGTCAACCCTTTTGTGTTTGTGATGTCGTTTACTTTTATTATTACTTTTGCCTTCTTGTTTGTCTGTTTGCATGTTTGTTTCTGTGTTTTGTGGTTGACCGTCCTCCTTGAATGCTACTTTCCCTGTCCGATCTTTTTATATTTCTTCTTATCCTCTTAACTAACTAAGCAGCATTTATAGGCAATATAAGAATAACGCACATAAGATCATGTATATATAAAAAATAGAATATAGAAAACAACAACACACACACACACACACACACACACACACACACACACACACAGAAAGACACAAAACAAGTACTCATTGACTTGACAGAAGCCAGTTATACCATTCAGCTTTGATCATTTGATCATCATTTGCTCACACAGATTATAAGCATCTCTCTATTAAAATGGAGACAAATATTACGGAAAATGTAAATTAATTTGAAATGTTAACTCGCGAGTAGTCGATTTTTACTGCAAAGATAGCAAAAAAATATAACTCAAATTTGGTAATAAGTTTAACATTACACTGACAGTTATTGTTAGGGTTTGTGTCAGTTGATATACTATGGAAACTGCAATGTGCGCTAAATGGTATGTATCCGAGTTATTTTAAAGGTTTAGAATACGGCTTAAAATATCGATGGTAGCGTTTGCTACTGACCGTTTCAATGTGCTGACTTTATTACCAACCGTGCTCTGCCTCGCCACGTACATGGAGCAGGAATATAGAGTTAATACTCATCTGAAAACGCTTTACATTCAAGTGTTCTTTAAGTCTATTTTTCAGATACCGGAAGCCGTAGAGCTTTCAAACTTCGCATCTACATTGCAAAAGAAAGCTACTGACAAATATAGGTCAATATGAATGATATTGATCTGCTTTTAGCTTTTCACTCGATGGTAGGCGGGTTTTGTTTTTTCACTCACTAACTCGCATACGCCCGTTCGTGAAGACAACCACACATCTACCTTCTGGTGAAGGATAAACCTATAATCGATCCCAGTTGTTAAACAATCTCTGTATGAATATAAAATTTATTTTGCAATTGTTTTAAATGAGTGTCGGATGACTGCATTCTGTGACTGCGTCATTTCCTGTCCGAGTTTTGAATCTACTTTTTCGTCTTTGCAACATGTTATGAGTTTAAAACCGAAGAATGTGACAACACACTTACGAAATGAAATGTTTAGGCCCGTTAATACACGCCCGATAATACACATAAGATCATATAAGGACATTGATCTCAGCGAAAGATCAGATGCAGAGGAATGCCACAGCTAGTATGTATTATTCTTAACATACTGACGAAAGGAAAATATTTTACTTGAGATAACAATTATGTATTGATTTCTGATTTTCCTGTATTGCCCACAGTATTTAAAAAACTTATATCTACGATACAACCTGAGATATTAACGGTATATCCTGAACTTTGTGTCAAAAACGTATTAGTAACCCTATCCTAAAACACGGAAACGATATCAAAACTTGCTTTCAACATTAACAGAAACGAACAAAACACCTACGTTTTGATAACGTGCTAATACAAACATCGCATTTTTCTTCAAAGTAAATACCATCTCAGAAATCCCCGTTACTGGTTTGTTCGTATTGACGTTTAGTATACCTGTGGGATATAAAACAAGTCACAACTATCTAAGCATGGCCAATTAGCATTGCATGACATTATCACAACGTTTGCCTTCAATTGATATCCGACACACACATAATGGAATGTTAATTACGCGGAGAATGAGACAAGTAAAGCACTTATCTCATGTAAAAGGATTGTCCGATAGCGTTGCCGTTGTTTGTAGCACCCACGAGACCAAATCTTGCATGATATTACCTTAGTTGCAAAATGACAATATTAGCTCGTTGATTACTAGTGAAAAAAGACAGTTAAACTAATGTTTTAAATTTGTGGGAACTAATCCAATTACGGTCCTAGATTCAAAAGACAATGGCAAACATGACATTCCCAATTTCGATATTAATCTAATATACATTTGACAATTTCCTTTTCATGCATGGTAAATTGGTGATACACATTTAATCTTTATGTTTATGCTCTAAAAGTCCGAAGTTAATGCTTAACATATTTTGCGATTGGTATATATATGTAGTCGGTGAAAGTAACATTACATTACAGTGCATTGGCCAGAATTTTTTTTTGTCATCAACTTGAAGTTCTGCTCAACCCGGGGCTAGAGGGCGTGAGCGGTAGCTAGCATATTACACTACCACTCATGAACAGTCTCACTCAAACCGAGACTGCAATATTTCGTATGTGTCGTGCTCGGCCGTTTCCAAACGTCTATTATCATACTCTTTTTTTGAAAGCCAGATTTTTTTTAGGTTTTACTATTTGTAGAATAAGAAGAGCTGTTTTAGAGCTACTCAACGTCAGCGTCGACATTGATTTTCAGTTGGTTGCCAAGTTCAATCATTTCAGCAACCACTGGTCAGTGAAACTTGAAATATACCATCAGTACCATCAAACATGTTCATAACGCTGTATTGGATTTAAGCAAAAGCCATTTTCGTACTTTGAATTTCTGGTTAAAGTTCTTTTTTGACAAATCCATGTATTTTAACAACTGAAAGTTGTACATCAACAAAACTTCGATCAATAAAGCTTGGATTATCAAGGGCACTAGTAAACCAAAATGTTCCATAACTCTGTATTGCATTGAAGCAAAGTTATGTCCCTTTTTCGACTGACTTCAAAATTCTGGTTAAAGTTTTTAGGCAAGTCCTTGTATTGTAAATGATTAATACAATTTCAGTAAATCATGGATGCTAGTAGACACATGTTCCATAACTCTGTATTGCATTTTAAAATTATTGCCTTTTTTCTGTATAAATATTTTCCGTATTGTATTTTAGAAAAGGTGTACAGTATAGCATTTCTTTTATTTTATTTGTTGGCAAGTCCATTTATTTCAATACCCATTAGCCATATATTTCTGTCAAAGGAGCTTGACAAGTGTCATCAGAGTCATCAAGGAAACTTACAGACATATGTTTCATAACTTTTTATTTCATTTTAACCAGATGATAATTCGTTTTCAACTTAGAGTTTCAGATTATAGTTGTTTAAGCAGGTTCATATATTTCAATGAAACTCACTGCATACATCCAATAACAATGGCAAGCCTGTAAATTGCATTATACCTATAAACCCCACACCTTTCCCCGTCATACACCACCACCATCATCATCCCAGATAGATAGACAAATATGTGTTGTATTCTTTTTGGTTTCTTTTCAGTTACCATGTCTCTACCCTGTTCTCCCTTCCCCCCCCCCCCCCCCCACCCCACACACACACACCACTCTCAACCTTAGACTCCCCCAATGAAAATATTGTATTATTTCTGTTTTTTCCCTATTCAATAACACTTCACTTCCCCTGTCCACCATTTTCAAGTTCATAATCTTTTTTGGTTATTGAAGGTCTTGCTTTGATATTTGGTATATGTGTTTACTGACTACCCCCTCCCCGCACCCACTACACCCTCACCACTACCTAACCTCCACAGTTAAAACTTGACCTTGTGAATAAACTGGCACCATTGTTGGTGAGACAATAGTGTCAGTGACCTTGTTTAAAATTGACTCTGAATAGTGGAGAATGCTGTCTTTCGACAGCTCTTGTTTAATATGGATTTCCATATTTGGTGGATGGAACTCCATATGCTGGTGTTAATCTTAAGTTTATATGCTTGTCCTTGTCTGCTTTATATGTGAGCCCCCTTTTGCTCTTCTAAATTATGTATTGATTTGATGTTTTGTTTGGTGGTATAGGGGATTGTCTTGTTCTGGGCAAATTCTACAATGTTCCGTACCATTTTATTAACTCTGGCATATATCACATAGCTTTGTCTGTAAACTGGCATTGCATGTGGCTGAAACTGCTTCTTAAGTCTACTTACTTGTTGATGATATTCACAAAGACCATCGCACAAGTACTAGGACCCTTTTATTGTAATACTACCATGACCACATTGATTACTAACATGTTCAAAGTCGGTCACATATATAACTATATTACATATTCTGTGTTGAATTATAGAAATTTCCCAGTTTGAGAAAATCTATAGCAGTAGCCAGATTTTTAGGAACTACTTTTTCTCAACTTCTAAAAATAAAGTGCTAGGCTAAAACCCATGAATTCTAAAAATAGACTGTTAATAATAAATAAATAAAAAATTATAAATATTATTTAAATTATTTAAATACTTTTGTTAATCTGTTGATTTTATTTATGCGTTAAAATAAAAGGTATCCAACTGTCTTTGACCGTCTGCAACTACTGAAGCTCAAATCACATCATCATGTCAGAATATTTAGACTTTTTATCTGAGCAACAGATTGATGACCTGTTAAAAACATCTGAATATGAAGAAGTAAGTGGTCCAGAAATGCCTGTGAAACCAAAAAAAGCTTGAAATGCCCCTGAACCCCAGCCATCATCGTCTACAGGACGGTTCCAGCCCGTGCAGCAAGAAGAGGTTATGAAATTTATTTCAGACCAAGCAAACACAAACACTCTCAGGAAAACAGACCATGACATGAGACTTTAAGACTTTCATACATTCCCAGAGTGAAGGCAGATATATAGAGGAACTTGCTCCTGCTGAATTCGATTTGTTATTTGGAAATTTTCTTGTTCAAGTGAAAAAGGTTGATGTGTCAGACTAAGAACCATGTACAAGTAGAGGATTCATGTCTAGCTTGGATAGATACCTTAAATCAAAGTACTACCCACACCAAGTGAACCAAAATGCCTTATTTTTTGCACACAGCAACCAGTGCATCAAAGCAAAAATGAGTTATCTAAAAGCAAATGGCCACGGGAACAAACCACATGAAAATGACGAACTCACAGATTGTGACATAGACAAATTATTTGAATGTGGCCAGCTAGGACATAAAACACCACAGCAAGTTATTAATTTGTTACATTTAACCTTTTCATTGGTGCTTGGTATGATAGGGGGCGTAGAACAACGTGATTTGAAATGGGGTGACATTGAAACCCTAGTGGATGAAGATGGGGATGAATATCTCTGCCATATAAAAGAGAGAAAGACCAAGACCAGAACTGGGAAGGATCATCGTAACACCAGGAAATTTAAACCGAAGGCTTGGGCTACTGCTGAACCAAATCGTTGTCCCGTTCAAGCATATAAGGCGTACAAGCTGCACCGTCCTGCAGAAATGATGGAGGCGGACTGTCCATTTTTTCTGAGTGTCAATGCTCTGAGAAAACCGGATTCAAATCAAAACTGGTATACAAATCAGGCCATGGGAAGAAACCACATTTACAAGCTTGTAAAAAGCATGGTTGGTAACTGTTCTGGAGTCAATGATGCGGATCTGCGCAAACTTACAAACCATAGTGTACGTAAACATCAACTCCAGAAATGTTTGGATATGGGGCTACCCCCCACAACAACTATTCAGATGAGCGGACTCAAAAACATTCAGAGTGTGAATAGGTATATTCAGGGCACTGCAGTTACACGTGGATGACGACAAAAAAGACGGAAAAGGTAAGCACTAAATTTGGGTTAAACTTTTGTTTTCTTACTCTTTCAAATCATAACATAATATTCCAAATTGGCGGTGTATTTATGAATATAAAACAAAAGTAAAACAAAGGTATTTTAATTTTAAAACCTACTCTAGATATAGTTAAAGTTTTAGAATGAAATATTTCTTTCTCAGTATTTTTTGTTTATATCTTGAAATACATTTACCTTTATTAATTATTTTTACTAGAAATGTAATCTTTAATCAATAACTGATTACTCATACTAGTAACATATTTCTGTTTACTTGTACTGAAAGAAATACTAGATATGTAATCTGATACCATTTACTGATTGCTCGTATGTGTAAACTTTGGGCTAATTCACACTGTATCAATGCGTTAAAAGACACAAACACGTGAATAGTCCTAGTCTTATATAAATTCAACGGTTAAAATATTAAATACACTTAACATTAGACAAACATTCAACATTAGATAAACATTCCAATAATATTAAGTACACTTAACATTAGATAAATGTTCAACTAAATATTAAATACATTTAACATTAGATAAACTTTCAACTAAATATTAAATACACTTAACATTAGAAAACATTCAAATAACTATTAAATACACAAAACATTAGCAAGACACTAATGTAATATTTACTTGTGTTTATTAAATAGACTCAGAACAGCAGATTTGTGGAGGCCCAAAGATTAAAGTAATAAGCCGAGCGAAGTCACCACAGACCTTACCGAAGCCAACCAAGGCCGCCAACCCTCCACAGAAAGTGGCAGTACCAGTGGGACACCCAAGTACATATTTCTAATGCTGAAACTTTGCAAGATTTGCCGGTGTCTACTTATTCGAAATCAAACGAAATAATATCATGTAAATACGCATGGGCCAAGTTTGTTATTCGCCTTGACCAGTTTTGTCCCTAATTTACGCCGATAAGTGTTGGACTTTAAGTCACAACTTATCGATAACGGTACCCTGCAATGCATAGTTCCGAGATGTCAATTAAGCTTATATACACGAGAGATTTGACTGAATCAGAAAGGTACATTAGGTATTGTAGCATGTAACAAAACCATATGTTGTCTCACAAATAATGTAAAATACAATGGAGCACGTGGTCACTGTTTGTAAGCATTTACACCATAGCCCTTATACAGTGCGGAGATTTAAACTGAACGTCGGAACTATGCATTTAATTCAGTCACGATACAAGTGTAATTCTCTTGCTTTCAGTTTTTTGTTGCCAGGAACATTCGTTGATAGACGTATTTTGCAGTAAAACAGTAGTTTCACCCTGTTTGTATCATATAAACTTAATTACGCCGCGTGTATTTATATTGTTTTATATCAGTTGAATTTAATTAATTCATACATTTTCTTCATTATAATCATGTCTCTATGCGAGCACCATATGTCAGTCTTGACTTTGAGGGTTATAATGGTGCCTTTAGGCGTATCATTTTGAGATACGTTGTTTGTTTGAACATGTAGATGGTGTATGGATATCGACCTGACTTAGAGGGTTATAATGGTGCATTATGGCGTATCATTTTGAGTTACGTTATTTCTTTGAACATGTAGATGGTATATACAGATTGCTGGTGTATACAGTAAGTTTAAAATTGATGCATCAAAAATAAAGACGTACCTTTATGAGTAAGCGTTGTCTTAGTATGGTTCATGAAATTTCCTTTGTTAAATGTTAGGCATCGTTTAATCTAGAATAACTAAAGAGTGGAGTTATAACATGCTCAAACTTACAAGTAATGGAAGTTAGAGATCGGTAGTTATTCTGACAGTCACTATGTACACCATACTACAAAACATATAGTCTGTCTGAGCTCGTTTGTTATTTTAAATACCTCGATGGGCCACGCCCATCTCGATGTTTAAACAAACCAACAAGCCGAGACCAGACTTGATATATTACTAAAAGAAAAGGATTAGACAATCAGTCAAAGCATACATAACAAATAGTATATAGATAATGTTTTATTAGGTCTATGGTCAAATACAGTATTTACAAAGGAATAGTACTCTGGAATTTATTATTCTTGTCATAAATGCCATTATTTAATTCCTTAGTACTGTACATTTACATTCAGTTGTGGTAAATGTAAATATATATAAGTGTATACAGGTTTAATTCCAATAAATCAGCCGGATCAACCACTAGATCACGGCTATTTATTGGTATGTTCTATCATTATTAACACAAAATAGGCATTACGTAATAACTAGCGCACACACAAACTCATCAAGCGCACACACAAACTCATCAAGCGCTAAATAAACGGTCGAGATATGGTTGTTTTGAGGCGGAATATTAGTTTCATATTGATAACATAAAGCAATGTTAATTTACACGGCCGACAAGATGGACTATATATTTATGGATTCATCTTGAGTTGCGTTCAAATATGTCGTTATTTTGCCTCATAATAAATGCTAGTTTGTTTACCATTTCTCAAGAAGCGTAATAGCTCAGTGGATAGAGCACATGACTTGAAATCAGAAGGTCGTATTTTCGAGTCCCGAAAGAGGCATTTTATTTCTGTTAATGTTACCTGTGTACAGGTACGATGTGCACTGGTCGATGTCTATACAATAAATGATGTCCTGCATCAATCAATCAATCAATCAAGTAGGTTTTCTTTACCCTCGCCCTATGGCACTAGTCCTTTTGGCGAGCTTTTATGCAGAAGATTAAGGATGCAGCAGAGTCCGGGAGTAGAAGCTAGCATCCCTCGTCAAAAGTGGTTTATTGTAGAATTGCAGTAGTAGATTTATTCGGAGTGAAGAAGTCCAACGTAGATAGCCTGTCAGTGGGTGATTATGCTTTTCTTGTAGAACATTAAAGTTGATGTAGAAGATTATGGCCAATCGGATTGCCTGCAGAATTGTGACTAGGTCAATCCGAATGCCGGCTCGAAGTCGTCTTATCCAATCAGCGCACAGGTGATTAAAACTATCGCTCGTGAAGTCCGTGTTAGTGGCTTTTCACGTGGTGATGGCTCATCCGGTATACACACTGGCCGCGAAAATGGTAGCTACCCACGCCCACAGTCAGTGTATATCTCGCGAGGTTATTCCAACGTTGATGGTCCTATGTGAGCCGTTGTGTTCCATCGTAGAAGCCTCTTGTCAGTTTCTGGGACTTGCAGTGGCAAGGGATATCTCGCTGGTCCAACGTAGCAGTTTCAGTAGTCGTCTAAGCGTCCCTCTTTAGGGCCACGATAAAATCAGGATAAAATATATGTACAGCATATTTTAAAATCTTCAAGTGATAACCATATTTTGCACAGCTTTTTGGATATCACTGTCCAACATGGTGCGAACGGTTCCAGAGAGCGGCACGCCTTGCGTGGTCACTTTGTCCCAGACGGCCGCAAGACGTCCTGCCTGATCGATGGTCTGAACTGGAAAAAAAATGATGATGTCCTGCATTATATTTGCTCGCTTAAATACCCGATATCTACATGAGCTGGTGAAAAACAAGTTACACAAAAGACACGCCTACAAAGAAGAAATCGATTGATATAGAGACTCTGTAGCTTTAAGCGAGCAACTATAGCGCAGGAAATCATTTAATGTATATACATCGACCCGTGCACATCGTACCTATACACTGATAACATTCATTTTCACAGGAAAAACAAACAAGTTAGCCTCTTTCTGGGCTCGAACGCACGACCTTCTTATTTCAAGTCCGGTGCTCTATCCACTGAACTATAAATACTTGAGCAAATAGTATACTAACTACCACTTATTATGAGGCAGAATAACTTAAAATATTTGAACGCAACTCAAAATGGATCAATACATATGTAATCCATCTTGTCGCACGCGTATATTAACATTGCCTGGTATTACTGAATGTTATCAATATGACACTAATACTTCGCCCCAAAACAACCAGATCTCGACTTGTTATTTAGCGCTTGATGAGTTTGTGTGTGCGCGCTTGTTATTACGTACTGCCTATTTAGTGTTAAAAATGCTACCTTATACCAATAAATAGCCGTGGTCTAGTGGTTCAACGGACTTCCTACAAAACTGACAAGTGCAAGGCTGTGGTCCAAATCACGCTCCTGGCAACTATTTTTTATCACATATATTCTGAAGCCGTATATTTATCGATGTTACCTGCACGGAGGCTAAATAAAAATGTGAAAGATTTCTGCTTATATACCGACTTAGGTTGTTCGTCGATTTGAAACAAGTTCACACTTGACACATTCATATTCATGAGTTATTACCAGTTAATATAGGGACTGTGTAGCTTTAAGAGGAGTTGTATTGTCTTGTTAGGCAACTAACATCCATTTGTATAATTTTTGAGAAGATCTATATTATTTGTTAACTCTTAGTTGAACTTGAATGTGGTTCTTGAAGGTATATGTATTAATATAACACATGGCCATCTCCGTGTTTAAATATTACTGCTATCAAGTTTAATTTGTCAGAAGATATCCTTGCCAGAATTCCACTTGTACACTGTCCTATGTTTGTTTTGATACCAAATAGGATGAGTTGAGTTTGGTGCACCCTAAAACCAATTTAACTCTCTAGTGACATATTTAGTCACTGATTTTACCAAGACAGTACTCACCCTGTCATCGTTTACTTTTAAACATATACTCAGCAAAAATAGAAACGTCCCTCTTTTAAGCTGTGATTTGAATAGGGTTGACTTTGTTACACTTTGTACACCAATCTAGATACAATTTCATCATTATATACCTATCACTCAGTCACTCAGATCAATATTAATAATCATCAAAAACCAGAGTTTGTCTGTTGCTGCTAATACATGTTTTATTCAAATTGCGAAATCACTATATTTTTATTATAAAGGGAGGGAATCTGAAAATATTCGTTCTTGAAAGCTGTATGGCGCAAAAATAAATGAAAATATCAGCGTCTTTTCTCTGTTTTTGTGGTGATGAGGTCATTCTCTGTTTGTTTCAATATAACACAAGCAAGGTTTTACGCAAGCGTAAAATAGCTGCCGAAAGACAAGAAGTTAACATAGTCACGGGTGTTAAAACAATATTGAAAAAAATAAATGTTGTCACGGAGACATAAACACGCCACGACCGTTTTTTCTTACATTCTTCCCGATTTTTACCATCAGTTCTTCCTACCAAGCATTTTAAATCAATGTGGGCGACCTCGCTTCTTTCTGTTCAAAAACCTTGACATGCCTTACATATTGATTACAATTACCTTGTAATACGACGTGCTAGAAGTACACATCACCACAGAAATACAATTGTTTACGTGTGCGTTAGAATGTACATTACAGCACATATAAACTGTTCACTGTTACCATGTGTAATTATAAGATTGCGTTATCAAAGTGAAAAATGTAAAGGAATAATATAAACCAATGAAAAGAAGAAAAAAGAGGGAAATCAGCAGGCTTGAACCCTACCTTTCTGGGCACTAACACGGCGCCCGGAACAACTGCACTATTGAGGCTTCTGAATGTTTCGTCGCTAATATACATATACTAGTAATGATTACATGCAGTCAGTAGACTGGTTTACGAAAACGTCATTTCAGCAAGTGAAATTGTAACCTTTCAACATTACAAGTTTTTCAGACGAGTTCTCTAGGAATTCGTGTTGTAAAGCATGCTTATTGCAACTTACATGAGTCACAGTCTGTTAACCATAGACAGATATAAAACCCATATAAGAGTCAGCTGCCTTTGGCAGCTGAAAAACTGTGTTAACTTAAAGTTTTGACCACAAGACCCGGAAATGCTGTTTAAACCAAATCAAGGGGAATAAGTTTGCCCACAAGTTTGATTCAAAGAAAATTATTTTCATGACAGTGCTGGCCTTTAACAAAGGTATTGGCATATAAGATTAAATAAAATATATAATTTCATTGTGTCTAAATCTATGGGTAAAGTTGGGGACGTTTCTATTTTTGCTCAGTATATTTGATATTCTAGATGCCTCAACACTGACATTGACATCGAAACAAATATATTCAAATGTAGAAACACCTCTGTCGGTCTGCACATACAGTTCATTGACAGCATTTTGGTGTATCAAAGTAAAGCTGATGATTGAGATAAAATGAATGGAATTATAAATACACGTATGAATGGAATGATTTGGAATGATTAATAAACATTGCACTGCCCTGCACAGAAAATTACTTTTAATGTTTATTCATTGTAAAGGCGAATCAGCTTTTATACCCCTATGATTTCCAATTATGTGTTTAAATTAGTGAAGCTGGTGCCTATCACTGTGTATAATGTGAATTTTCGATATTGTTTTTGATAAATGATACTATTTGCGTATAAACAAATTATGCAATAACGAAAGCATAGCGCAATCAAACATCGTATACTCATACATGAACGTCATGGATTACTTTATATATTGTTTTGATGTTTGAAAAGCACGAGGGATACACATTATATCTGTCTGAGTTTAATTGATTTTCCGAAATGCAAAATACAATGTTTAAAGGGATACATGGCAATCTTGAAATGTTTATCAAGAACTGAAATTAGTGTCCCGATTTATTGATCCTGTATCATTTTGACTTAAAACCTGCTTGCATATAATTAAATAGGTTTAACTATATTATTGGTGCATTATAATCAATTGTAAATAATATGCAAACACAACTCATATAATTAATATCAATGACTGAACAAAATCAAGATTGCCATGCGTCCCTTTAAGAGGAGTTTTATTATCGTGTTAGGCAAATAACATCCAGTTATATATCATTTATATATAATTTGAGGAGATCTATATTTGATTAGTCTTAGTTGAATTACTAACTGTGGTCCTTGAATGCATTTCCTGTATACTTTTATCTAATTTTGTGCATGTTTGTTAAGTGCTTCAGCACAGATTCTCGCTCTGATGCAATTAAAAAGAGTATGAAATGAGAAAATCGGAAATCGCTGAACACGTTAAGTACAAAAACCCAAGCTTTGAATTTGCTTATTGTTTGTTTAGTAAATTTCATATTCTTAAAAGCACACAAGCACACACACACTTATTTGATTGACATAATGCCCAGTACAAGAGCATTACGAGAACCTCAATGTCTCAGATAATTCCTTATACCTATGGCAGAGGGCTGGCATGGCACAGTAGCGCGGCGGATGCCCCGGGTTCAATCCTCCGTGGTGCCATCGAGTTTCGTCGGTGTGTCACTTTCCCTTAGCCTCGTCCGTCGGATGGTGACGTAAACCGGACGGTCCCGTGTATCGGTCTATCCTCCGAGCACGTTAAATAACCTGTTCGATTATAAGAGTAGGGCACGTTCCCGGATTCCTATGTATCCTTCCCCTCTATCTGGGGCGGCTCTAAATAATCTATACTGTGTTGATGAGCCGTTAAACAACATTCAATTATACCTATGGTAGCGATGCTTCCCCATGGAGACTTAACAAGAAGGAGTTCCAGTTCAAAGTAAAAACACAACACGCGCTATTCAATGTGTAAAAGCCTCACAAATGCTATTATCGTTCTTATGATAAAAGGAAAACTGCCTTTTAAAATCCATATTACTGTTCCTTATCTATGACGTCATAGTTCCAAATTACCATATATGGAATATTGATACATATCATGTAAAAGCAAAGAAAATCACTGCAAATGAATGCAAATTCATTTACTGGTCATATAAAGCATTATTGTCAATCGGTATACATATGTTCATACAGCTGCCACCATTTTCCCACCATACATCAGTAAAAACTATTCCATATATGGTCATTTAGAACTGTCATTACGTGGTCCCGTCTTAATTCCAATAAGCGATGGGACACCTTATATTAGCAGGATTTTATAACGGATGTTTCGACAATAAAATATGTTTAAAAACATGTTTTACTGAAAAAATACGAAAACATGTTTAAAATTAGTGTTTTAATTTTACAACGTGCCAACTTTTAAAGCCGAAATTAAGGTTTTATTTCATACCCCCAGCCAACCCCGTTTTCGTTGCTAAGAGAAGGGGTTGGATGGGGTATGAACGTTAATACTCGGACCATGTAATGGATGTCATAGCCCTCAAAGTGGCGGCTTCCATATCCGTGTCAACAGAACCTGCAAATGATCAAGTCTTCTTTGTTTATCATCCGATTCTGATAATTATTTCACCCTTATACACATTTTACTTAACCCTCAATATTACAGATGTTTGGCTGTGTCGCTACAGTCCCTTTAATGTATTTAGTTGGAATTTTACACCAAATGAAATGGGAATGCACGGTAACTTCGATTGTATCGTTTCAATGCGTCATTATAGAAGACATATTTCAAATCATCAGATTACATCATGTTGCATTTGTTAAAACAGAATATCTCTAGTTATTCGTCAGTTTAGTTAATAATTCAAACACAATGACTTTTATATGATAAACATAATCTTCTATCCGTGTTCGTTTCATATAAATGATACACACCTCGTTAAACATGTCCCTTATATCAATTAAAAGGCCGTGACGTATGTATTATGTGAATTGGATGGTAAATAAACAGGAATCATTTACGATATTTCTTTGTAAAGTATCATAAGAGAAGAATATTCTTTTTATTTTCATTTCCTTTTACATCAAACACATTCGTCCAAATTGATAACTTCTGCATCCGATACTAAAATAACCAAACATGGCCCATAATTCGTTTTAACACGTTATATATGCCATTGACTTAAACTTTTTATTTCCAATAATTCTACAAATACTTCAAAATTGATAAAAAATAGTCCGCGACCTTGATCCGAGACCTTGACCTTTTAAATATGCGTCCGTTATGTGAGAAGGTGTTCTTTACGGATGATGGGAGGTATACCGTAATGGTTCTATCCATGAATAAGTGGTCTACCTCAGAATAAAATATATACCGTCATACATAGCCTAGCAGGTGCTGAAAATGACGTTAAACACCAAACAAACTGCTATATTTTGGCGTGTGACACATCGTCTATTGAAGATACGTTTTCACATAAAGTATCTTTCGATTATATGGTTAGGTGTTTAACAGTTTTAGTATTGGTTTTGTGAAGTGATTGTCTTTTAGTACACAAGGTTTGCTACAATGGAATACAAAACGATAACAATCAACCAAACTGTGTGCAAGAACGATTACCGGCCACAAGCACGAACTGCTTCTGAATTTCAATGATGAAACACGTGTCTTTACATGTATATGTAATTACAGTCAAATAGAAGTGCAGGACATGTATAACTGAGTGTCGGTAAGATGTAGTTTCTTTCATATAGAAGTGCAAGACATGCATGACCGAGTGTCAGAAAGATGTAGTTTTGTCCGAAAGTAGTGCCCAACCATGTGTAAACGAGTGTTACCGACTATTTAGTACCTAACTGTGAAAAAAGGTCCGAAACATCTAACTAGTGGAATTTCCCTAAATGAGTTATCACGTGTTCGTCCCTCAGAAATCTCGTTAAATCCTTCCCAGAAATGTAATATTTACATGTAACAACATTATGAAATAAATCAAATTGCAAAATGGGTTTTATTTCACCTTTTCTTGAATGTTAAACAAACATGTAAGTTGGATGGTATTCAGCTTAAATGTTTTAGTAAATGGAACTGGATAATTTACCAATTTAAGAATAACATTATACTTACGGTGTCCTGTTAGGGCCGTATTACCATCGCATCTTACCATCGTCGATGGTCGATGGTAAGATGCGATGGTCGATGGTAAGATGCGATGGACCATCGACCATCGCATCGACCATCGCATCTTACCATCGCATCTTACCATCGACCATCGCATCTTACCATCGACCATCGCATCAAGCGTAATGTATATTAGGCCTCTTCTTCGTTTTATCGACACACTCTCTACCTCTCTCTCTCTCTCTCTCTCTCTCTCTCTCTATCAATATAAACTCAGGTTTGTCAGTGAGACAATTTTATTAAATTTAAATTGATAAATATGTTAAGACGAGTGTAATGAAAACTATCCAACCATGTTTTGGGTGTGGGTGTGGGTGAACAAAACCTGCTTTGTTAAATTCTAATTAATTTTATATGAGCGTTCAACTAAGGCCTAGTAAAAAGTTAAGTTTGTTTAGGTTAACCTGACACTACCTATTGTTTCTGGTGAAACCTAGCATTCTTTTCCAATTTACCAGAAAAATATAAAAATCAAGGCTGTTTTGGCTATAAAATGCTATTTTCATATATATATATATATATATGATCTATATGTTAATTGTGCCTCTAGACGAGCGGGTTATGATGTAGAGATACAGTTTATCAGCATATGTTGCAGCTATCCTTTTTAGGAAATGAATGCATACGCTTGATTTCTGTGTATATCGTCATAGCTAGGCGCCATGTCGTAGTTCGTCCAAAGGTTGTCTGTCCTTGGTAGTTCACAAATATTTCTCCCTATATATAATTCTGCTTTGTGAACGTGAATCTCTTACGAGATCCCAAATTTCGAAAGTTACCGTAGTGAATTCAAATTATCCCACTTTAATATATTTACTGAATTCACAGTATTCCCAAGATTCGGCACCTTTCATTGTCTGTGTATCTCGTCATAGCTAGGCGCTCTGCCGTATTTCGTCCGTGAGTTCAAATTATCTCCCTTTAATATATTTACTGAATTCACCGTATCCCCAAGATCCGGCACCTTTCATTGTCACTGTCTCAATATAGTTGTGTGTGGTTGAATGCTTAAATGTGGCCCACTGATATGAGCTATAACTGCCGTAGTTCGTCCGAAGGTTGTCTGTCCTTTGTAGTTCACAAATAGTTCTGCCTATATATATGAAAATAAATCCTTACCTACCCTACCTACTATTTTCTGGCATGTACCCTAAACCTGGGATGAAAATTGAAATATAGAGCCCTGCCGAAACACACATATTTTTTTGTTTAGTCTTATTACGGAATTATAGCTCACCTATAAACGCGTGCAATCTATCAGACGTCAAACTTCGGAATTCGGAATTCAGAAGTACAACAAAATTGACATTGTCACCCTTCCTTGTCTTGGTTTGAATATCTTCCAGTGGGGAGAGGAAGAGCAGGGCGCGCCTATATAAATCCTCGAAAAAATACTCACCAATCTCGAATTGCGGACATCCTTGTTAAAACCTGGATCTATACCCTGTATGTGGTTTGACTAGATAAATTCCAGACCGCCCTTGCCCCACCATGCTCTTAATGGTTCTTTAGGCACTCTGACAACTAGTAAAATATAAGGATGCTTGACCTTAAAAAAAGAGGCACTGCATGTTTTATGCATAGTTATAATCAATTAGTGTCATTTAAAAAGTTGATTGTGAAATGTGTCCGCTTTCCTTTATATAATTATGTTTCATGTGTTCCTCCAATGTATGCACTCCTCGTGTGTGTGTATTTCTAAGGATTATAGTCCCTCCACCTACGACAGGCATCCTACCCGACGATTATAGGCACAATGTCTGGACTTTTATCTGTGTGTTGCTGTGTGTTGTGATGATATGTCTACTTGAAGCAGCGAACTCAATGGTTTCTTTATAGTGCTGCCACACTGGAATACCACGCCGTAGTAGACATGATATCCCCCAGTCACATTATTCTGACACTGGTCAATCAGTCGTAGCACTACCCATTATTTGCTCGTCAGGCAAGGGTTACAAGTGACTACTCCATTTTTAAAGTCTTTGGTATGACGCGGTCAGGGGACTCGAACCCACGACCTCCCGAATGCAAGGCAGACGCTATAACCAATACACCACAATGCTTCGGTGTATGCACTCCTCACTCGCCCACAAACACTTTATTACAATATTCGGGAATGGAAAACTTGGTCAAATTCGATACCAAGAGTGGCCGTAGCATCATAAGTCGATGGTCAATGGTAAGATGCGATGGTCGAAGGTAAAATATGGTGGTAAGAAGCGATGGTGGATGGTAAGATACGATTGTAAGATGCGATGGTCGATGGTAAGATGCGATGGTAAGATGCGATGATCGATGGTAAGATGCGATATTCGATGGTAAAATGCGATGGTAAGATGCGATGGTCGATGGTAAGATGAGATGGTTGATGGTAAGATGCGATGATAAGATGGATGGTCGATGGTAAGATGCGATGGTAAGATGGCCTTAACAGGACACCGTAAACAACACATAACACAGCATATATTTCAAAGATTCGTTATTGACAGAGTACGCGTTTGGCTCAAGCATGTGAGCAAACTTAAGATGCAACATTTTTCAAACTCTTTACGTTAAATACAGTATTGAAATGTCTCAATTTTTCAAAGAGGAACTTCAATATTTATGAATTTCTTGTTACAAAGTTTACTGTGATTAAAACGTCTACAACATCACAGTTGTTTCCTTTCCCTAAACTTAAATAACATATTGGGATTTCTTTGGAATATTATGTGTGAAGTATATAAAATATATAACGGAAATTCTAGAGTTGCGTTTCTTTTTCGCTTCAGTATATTTTGATTAAGTGATGTTTATCCAATAAAAATTGTGTTTAATTCTATTAGATAACTAAAGAATAAACCGGGAATGTGAAAGTTAAGGATTATTAGTCAGCCATCTTTATACAAAAAAATCCAAAATGGATGGTGTATGGTCAAATGAAATGTTCAACCAATTGCATACTTTAGGCATGAGCAATGTCAAACATATAAAACACCACCATACTTCTACATTATAGAAGTGAATGTAATATCAGAAAGAATACTTATATGGAAGAAATTGTGCCCTTGTATTAAAAATGTTTGATATAATTTTACTCAAAGTTGTTTTGTGAAATAAATTGGTCCACAGAATACTAGTCTATTATCTAGAGCAGATGAAACATCATTTCTAAATAAAATTAGCCATGTTATCCCATTATTGAAATTTCAAATACAAAGGGCACAATTTCTGCCAAATAAGTATTCTTTCAGATATTATTTTCACATCAACAGTGTTGAATTACTGTCATGTACTACATGGTTGAATGAAAGTTGTATGTGAAATAAATGGTCCATAGAATACTAGTCTCTTTATCCATCTAGAGCAGACGAGCCATCATTTCTAAATAAAATATAGCAATATTATCCCATTATCCAAATTACAAATACAAAGGGCATAATTTCTGCCAAATAAGTATTCTTTCAGATATTATTTTCACATCAACAGTGTTGAATTACTGTCATGTACTACATGGTTAAAGAAAGTTGTATGTAAAATAAATGGTCCATAGAATACTAGTCTCTTTATCCATCTAGAGCAGACGAGCCATCATTTCTAAATAAAATATAGCCATATTATCCCATTATCCAAATTACAAATACAAAGGGCACAATTTCTGCCAAATAAGTATTCTTTCAGATATTATTTTCACATTAACAGTGTTGAATTACCGTCATGTACTACATGGTTGAATGAAAGTTGCATGTGAAATAAATTGGTCCATAGAATACAAGTCTGTTTATCCATCTAAAGAGGACGAGACATCGTTTCTAAATAAAATTAGCCATGTTATCCCATTATCCAAATTACAAATGGCACAATTTCTGCCAAAAAAGTACTCTTTCAGATATTATTTTCACATCAACAGTGTTGAATTACCGTCATGTACTACATGGTTGAATGAAAGTTGTATGTGAAATAAATTGGTCCATAGAATAATAGTCTATTTACCCATCTAGAGCAAACGAGACATCATTTCTAAATAAAATTAGCCATGTTATCCCATTATCCAAATTACAAATAAAAGGGCACAACTTCTGCCAAATAAATATTCTTTCTGATATTATTTCACATCAACAGTGTTGAATAACCGTCATGTACGTTGGCATTGCTCATGCTTAAATTATGCATTTGAAAATTTCACTTGACCACATCGATTTTGGATCCCTTTTATTTAAAAAAGGCGGACAATAGTCCTTAAAGATATCATCTATATAACTCCGACTGATTATACTATGTATTTTCTTCGTTTCAAACATCACAGATATATATATTTAACTATACATCATGTGTACTTGTGTCTGTAACGTTGCACTGCGCTCAGTATGTATGTTTCAGTACCAGTTATCAAACTAACCAGACAGACCAATTATATATATACACATGATTAGCTCCCGCTACGCGTAGTTCAGGGAGCAATTGAAGCATATAATTGGAAATCAGAGAGGTTGATTGAAATGTATGTGAATTCCCAATGCAACGCTGATTCGCATTCATGAAAAAGAAGAAGATTTTTAATTCATAAATCAATAGGTCATAAACCCGTGAGATATTACAAATGCATATATACATAGAACATATGACATAGCAAAAAAAAAAAAATAATTTACGGAGGTATTTACAGGAACATTATTCTGTTATAAACGTAATATTACATTATTTGTATTCCTAATTAATAGAAATAACGGAGAAGGTGATGACATTGTGATGTTACAAAGTATTGCAAAACATTTCAAACATAATTAATATAACAATCCCAAAATGCTAGTGTCCCACAAAGTCCCGCAGCAGGATTGGTGATTTGGAATCGCGCTCACTGCATCCGTACGGCACTGCCACCTGGGTAATTAACGACTGTAAATAGTATTTATGTCAGCTATATTTGCAAAATAATGACATCATTCAAAAATAAGTTTAATATAAAAACAACGGTAGTTATAACACTTTAAAATTGAAAATGTAATTACCTACATATTTACAATTATATACGACTATATGGATGTCAGAAATGGATTAAGAAGATTTTCAATATATGGTCAAATAATCTTTTCTTTACTTCAAAATATTTGAAGATATACATACTTAAATTTCTGATGACATTTTCATTTTCGCTACTAAATAGCTGTTTTAGTTTAATCATACTTAGTCTTGTCCAAAAATACCTTTTTATGTGTATTTTACGTATGTCTCTAAATGAAGAACCTTCTAAAATAAAATGATACTCATCTTCAAGCTTATTGCACGTAATACATTTTCTTTCGTCAAGGGGGATACTATGTGGTCTGTGCCATCTACCTGGTTCAATCTTTAGACTATGCGATGAAACAATTAACATAGTCATTGCAATTCTAAATTTTGGAATATTTACACATTGAAGAAAGAACTGGTAGTTAAAAGATATTACTTCTCTGAAAAATAAATAACGCTCTGGATGAATTTTCTACACGTTCATGCCAAAGATGAAAATCATTATCATAAAGGTGTTGCTTAAAAATAAAGAAAAAGTTTCAACATTACCTACACCTTGAGCGAGCCATACATATTGAAAACCCATGGAGAACAACAGCTTATGGACGAGAGTGACCCATGACACTTTATTTGGGTATTGCTCACTATCATACATTAACATGTTATATACACATTTACACTACTTAGTATCATTACTTTGTACAATTTTAAACCAGTATTTGATTATTCTATAATATCTAATGCTTGTCAAACTAAATCTACCCAGGACACCGTTCACAAAATCATTTTGGGTAGAACGTTTAATTCGTAAAATACGTTTACAATATAATGTATGAATACGTTCAATATTTTGAGAATTATGAAAGCCCCAAACTTCACAAGAATGAGTTAATATAGGTACAATAAGCGAAAACAATCTAGTAAGTGCTCTTGTTTTTCTAGACACATATTGTGTTCAGCTTTATTTAAAAATGAATCAATATTTATTGAAATTAAATGTGTGGTTTGATGAGATATCAGTACAAGTAAGTATAAAAATCGAACAAGAAATGCAGCTTTCACAGAACACAGTAAACCCCAAAACACGCAAAAAGACGAACAAGAATGGCAATAGTAATAATAAAGGCATATGACGTCATAAACACAAAAATGGTTGACAGTAGGGCTACCGCCTTGGAACGGTCAGTGGCAAAAAGGCCGCTGGGGGTTTAAAACAGGTTCTAGGGTAAAACAAACCTCACACTTACCCTACTGTCACCCCAATTAAACGGGACAGTGTAATAAAGAAATCCCCGCCATGAACTATTCTCTAACCAAGAAGGCAGCATTAACAGGCAATATAAGTAAAACACATAGATGCTCGTGTATATATAAATACAAAAAAAAAAATAGCCTAGAAAGCCACAAAGAAGGTACTCGAAGACTTGGCGGAAGCCAGAGCAACAAGAGAACAAACCATTGCCTACCATGGTTCTTAGATAGACACCGACACACGGACTGATCGGTTTACGTCCCAATCCAACGGGCGAGAGTAAAGAAAGTTTTTTGTCAACGAAAGAAGACATTGATGCAACCAGTGGTGTAGGTGAGGCGCAAACCAGTGATCTCCAGACTTTGAGTCTACCGTTGTATACACTGGACCACAGCCACCCTATGGGGACTATTGTTGGCGGTCTAATTATTTATTCTTAAAACACCATTATTCATTTTCTGTTTTGTTGTCTAGACAATCAGCATCGACATCAGTGCAAGTCTCTAATAAGAAAGCTTGTGGGGGGAACGTGTATCTAGTTTATCAGTAATATAATGTTCAATTTGATAAACTACGAGGACAAACTTTGAAGATAAATATTTATTCAACCAAGACAAAACACATTGGCTTAACAGACATCCTGCTTGTCGAAAGTCCATTTATGTTAAATCAATCACCATTCTAACGTCTCTGTCCAATTTATTTAGTTACATTATTTTCATCTTAAAATAAATGACCTCTTTGACATTAATGATTGTTTATACTAGTTATATTCAGCAAGTATTGGGAGAAGATACAGCATATCGAAAAACAATAGTCAAAGAGAAAAGCGATTGGCGCCAATTTTAATTACTGCCTAGAGATAATGTGCCTGAAATACACTGCTCTATTCATATGAACATAAACTGTTATACAGATATAAATTGCTGTGTCGCTATTTATACAAAGAAAAAACGCATAGACTTGATTTATATATATTTATAAATGTCGCGAGCTCCGTTTGTCTCTACCAATAAATACTGATAAAGGAAGGAGATCCTTCGGAAGCGGTATTCTACTTCAAAGTCACCTATATTGGGCTCGTTGGTCCCAAAGGACCGGTACAAATTACACTACTGATTTGTAGTACGGGGAAACTATTTACAGCCGAATGCTAGTGTGAATGTTAATAAATACTGATAAAGGTGATAGGTGAAAGACAAATAGAATTATAGTGTAACTCCCGCGCCGGCCTCTGCGTAGTCGTTGGCGAAGTCTTTCACATCGATTTAATTAAAACCAAGATGTTTATATCATACTTTCTGCATGAAATTAGGTATATGTTCAATGATAAGCAGTTATTATTCATATTTAAATCATTACGTGGTCCCGCCTTAATTCCATTAAGGGACGAGAAAGCTTATATTAGCAGAATTTTGTAACGGATATTTCGATAATAATAAATCACTTTTAAAAACATTTTTTACTGAGAAAATGCGATGACCTGTTTAAAATTACCTATTAAATGGTTTAATTTCACAATATGCTGACATTTTAAGCCAAAATTAAGGTCTTATTTCATACCCCAGCAACCCCATTTTCTCTTCTTGGAGAGAGTGTTGGATGGTTATGCAAGTTAATACTCGGACCACGTAATGTAAATGGAACATCGCATATACTTCATTATTATTTAAAGACAATTATACCACACTAAACACGTGTTACATTTTATTTCATAGCTTTTAAATGGGATGTACAATTCTGACAAAAACTCTAACGAAAACTCATTAAACGGTGTTTCATAGCTTTTAAATGGGATGTACAATTCTGACAAAAACTCTTATGAAAACTCATTAAAGGGACGCACAGCAATGTTGATGTGTCCAAAAGTCGCGGCGTCCGGTTTGTTTTTCTTCGTTACTTGCATTGTTTAATCATTAAAATTAATTATTATAATCGTTTAGGTAAATTGTCCTTACACATTTCTAACTGTTGTTGCACCAATAATTTAAGTAAACATTTCGTAGAAAAATGATGAAGAATTACAACTCAGAATTTTATTGAATTTTATGCAAGCAGGATAGAAGTCAAAATCATACGGGATTAATAAATCGAGATGCAAGGTTTAATACTTGATATAAAATTCAAGATTGCCGTGTGTCTTTTAAATATTTTTTTTTAACAGTTTAGTCAAATAAAATTGGACATGGAATGATGACATTAAATATAGCATGTCCACCGTCATATGCATGCCATCTTCGGGGCGGTTAAAATTCTGTACTATTGATTTTTTTTATTAATATTGAGTTCTACTCAACCCGGGGCTATGGGGCGTGGACGGTAGCAAGCTAATTTCACTTCAATTCATGAACAGTCTCAATCAAACCGAGACTGCAATATTTCATATTTATCGTGTTCGGCCGTTTCCAAAGGTCCACTCTCATACTCTTTTATATAACTAAGTTATAAAGCGTCTATAAACTCCAACAACATATAATGAAATAGATATGACCATGTGTTATATATCTGCACTAAGATTCAAGTTTCCAAAATTATAAATAATTGAAGAACAGGAAGTTTATTTGGCTCTAAACTCAAATACGAAATGGAAAATGAAAAAACAAACATGTTAGGAACTGTTTGTCACCTTGTGAACTTAAAGGGTTGATGCACTATTTTCAAACCATGTTTATTTTAAAGGGCTCTGAAAAACATGAAAAAAGCTGAAAGAATTATCAAAATGCCATGAAAAATAAAGGAGATGTGACCTATTGAAAAGTTGAAAGGAACATAGATGGAGGCTGCCATCTTTGAACGATGACGTCATCGCGCCTTTTTACCATAGATGTCATATGAACAAAATGTATTTTAAAGCAAAAAAATCACTGGATTGAAAAATAAGCATACAATTTATATATTTTACATCTGTATTTTTAATCAGTTTGCAGTGTGTTTTGTTGCTTTAAAAGACATTTTGTCAATATGCCATATATCGGAAAAAGGCGCGATGACGGCATCGTTCAAAGATGGCCGCCTCCATTATATGTGCCTTTCAACTTTTCAATAGGTCACATCTCCTTTTTTTTCATGACAGTTTGATAATTCTTTCAGGTTTTTACAAGTTTTTCAGACCTTTTAAATAAATCGTGTTTGAAAATAGTGCATCAACCCCTTTAAGGTGACATTGTTGAGAAAACACTCATAAGTAAAACACTGGTTGTTTAACGGTCCATACGTTAATCCCATCGGAATCGTGTCTGACAAAACAACATATAGCATCCAACATGAAGCGACCCTAATTGCCTAGCTACATATTCATTAAGGAATTACAGTTATTTTACTACAGGG
This sequence comes from Cyrtodaria siliqua, assembly GCA_037043455.1. NCBI lineage: Eukaryota > Metazoa > Mollusca > Bivalvia > Adapedonta > Hiatellidae > Cyrtodaria > Cyrtodaria siliqua. The sequence continues at coordinate 89,001 of JAWPHD010001873.1, forward strand.
AACATGCATCATTTATGAATGTCAAGAATTTCTATGAGCTTGATTGGTGACACCTCCATTATTGTTAAGCGATAAAGTGATACAAGTTAGAGTGGATGTAGCCTTGACCACATACTGGTACATAACACTATTCTCATTTTATTATAATACGAGCTAAAACCATCAAGATTTTGTTGAGAAACAGAGCACTGGGTTTACGTTTATAAAACGTAATGCCATTTTCTTATTAGTTCAGATCAGGTGTCTGAATACAGTGTAGATTTCAAAAACATAGATACACTGAACAAAATTCCTAATTACTCAAATAAATTTCTTATTTAAAATATATTTTAGAATATTTGTGTGATAAGTATTTTGTTTTGCCCAATTGTTTGTAAAATATATATTTTTGTTTAAATTGTTGTACCTTTTGAGAGTTACCCTCCCTCTATATAAGACATTATATGTGCGGATAAAATACATAATATGAATTGAAGTCCGCTTAAAGATATAAACTTCTTAAAATTTGTAGGAAATAATATAAAAAACCCATAAAGGTTTGACACATTTTTTTCAGATATTCCGTCTGTAAAAAAATCAAACATGGATTTAAGTGACCTCCCTTATAATTGAATATCGTTTGCAATTCAAATAACTGTAATTTAGTGCCAACTATTTCGAAAGTTATTTTGCAAAGGCGTTTGTAGTAGTAATGGAAGTACAACATGATGCCAAATAATATAAGCTATCATATTTTAAAATTAGGAACATCGAAAGCTGCACTAAGTACTTAAGTATCTGGATTATCTGTTATAGTGTATATATTGACAAATACATATTACGGGAAGACCGCACGTTCTGAATAGGCAATCGTCAATTCATTGTGTTTGGTATAGGTATCGTTGCTGCTGTATCTGTGGACTGATATTAATATTCACAGTCGTACCATGCAACTTAGGCAAACTTCGGTGCTCGCTTGTAAAAGCATTGTCACAGTCAAAGTGGTGTAGTAGAAGTGTGGTATGTATAGGGGTCACAGTAGTGCCATGCCACATAGGCAAACTTCGGTGCTTGTTCCTGTGCTGGCAACAGCATGGTCACCATCAACGTGGTGTAGTATTAGTGTGGTATGTATAAGCCATATAGTGGGCACAGTAGTACCATGTCCTCTAGGCAAACTTCCTAGCTTGCTCCTGTACTTTCAATAGCATGGTCACAATTAACATGGTGTAGTAGAGGTGTAGTTTGTATCAGCCATATAGGGGGTCATAGTAGTACCACGCCCCTAGGTAAACTTGGGTGCTTGCTCCTGTGCTTGCAACATCGTGGTAACAGTCAACGTGACATAGCAGAAGTGGGGTTTGTATTAGCCATATAGGGGTCATATTAGTGCCATGCCACCTAGGCAAACTTCGGCGCTTGCTCCTGTGCGTGCAAAGCATGTCACCATAAACTTGGTGGAGTAGAAGTGTGGTATGTATCAGCCATATAGGGGTCACATTGGTGCCATGCCACCTATGCAAACTTCGATGCTTGCTCTTGTGCTTGCAACAGCTTTTTTTTTTAACATTTAGTGACGTTTTTACATTTAGCGTTGCTACAATCTGCATAACTTTGGCTATTAATATATGCATATTATTTTTAAAGTAGTTTGCCTAATGCATATTTTTTTGCAGTAGGCTGCTAACGTTGGCTACTTTATATATAAATATATATTTGGGCTGACTTATGCTAGTTTTCAAAATAGTTGGATATTTATATAAATGCATATAGATTTAGTCTGCCTAATGCTAGTCTGCCTAATGCTGGGTTTTACAGTAATCTGCCTAATGTTGGCTGTTTTTAAATATATATACTTGGTCTGCCTAATGCTGGTTTTTACAGTAGTCAGCCTTATGTTTGCTATTTATATTATACATATGTATTTGGTCTGCCTTATGCTGGATTTTACAGTAATCTGCCTAACGTTTGCTACTTAAATACATAATACATAAAAAAAATTCTGACTAATGCTAGTTTTTAAAGTAGTCTGCCAAATGTTGGAAATGTACAATACATTTATTTGGTCTGCATAATGCTGTTTTTACAATAGTCTGCCAAACGTTGCCTATGTATACATATTTTTATATATTTGGTCTGCCTAATGCTGGTTTTTACAGTAGTCTGCCTAGTACTTGGCTATTTATATATGCTCTGCCAAATGCTTTTTTTCATAAGTCTGCCTAACGTTGGCAATTTATACATAAATATATCTACCAAACGTTGGCTATTTATATATACATATATAATATATAATTGGCCTGACTAATACTGTTTTATTACGGAAGATTGCCTAACCCTAGATTGCCTAACGCTAAATATACATACATATTTGATCTGCCTAATGCTAGATTTTACTGTAGTCTGTCTAATGTTGTCTGTTTTTAAATATATATACTTGTCTGCCCAATGGTGGTTTTTAAAGTAGTCTGCCTAACGTTTGATATGTATACATATTTACATGTACATTTGGTCCGCCTAATGCTGGTTTGTACAGTAGTCTGCCTAACGTTTGTTATTTATATATATGTATATATATATATATGTATTTGGTCTGCCTAATGCTGGGTTTACAGTAATCTGCCTAACGTTGGCTATTTATATATACATACCTATTTGGTCCGCCTAATGCTGTTTTTTACCGTAGTCTGCCTCCTAATGTTGGCTTTTTCTAAATATATATTCTTGGTCTGCCTAATGGCGGTTTTTACAGTAGTCTGCCTAACGTTTGCTATTGATATATATTTACTTATACATTTACTCTGCCTAATGCTTGTTTTTCCAGTAGTCTCTCTAACATTTGCTAATTATATATTTACATATGTATTGGGTCTGCCTAATGCTTGTTTTTACAGTAGTATGCCTAACGTTTGCTATTTAAAAATAAATATTTGTTCTGCCTCAAGCTAGTTTTTAAAGTAGTCTGCCAAACGTTGGCTATGTATATATAGCTATATATATGGTCTGCTTAATGTTTGTTTTTACAGTATTCTGTGTACCTTTGACCATGTTGACTATTTATTTATACATATATATATGGTTTGCCTAAAGCTGTGTTTTACAGTAGTCTGCCTTGTGTTGGCTATTTTGTATACAGACATATATATTTGGTCTGCCTTACAATAGTCTGTCTAATGTTGGCTATTTATATATATGCAGATAAATTTGGTGTGCCTAATGCTGGTTTTTACAGTAGTCTGGCTAACGTTTGCTATTTATAATGTATATATATACATATATATTTGGTCTCTCTAATGTTGGTTTTACAGGTATGCATAATACCTATTATTAGGCAGATTGATAATAATGTATATGTTTTACTCTGTTTAAGTTTTACGTAAAGTTACATGAGAAAACTTATTTTTTTTTGTCTGCATCTGCAAGTGAAGGAGTTCTAACATGCTGCATGTAACAGTAACGTTAATACAGTCCTCTACCAAGTTATTCAAATGGTGATCATGAGTTAAATTTGGCACTGTTCCGGAGTTCACAGTTTTACATACTCTTCTCTGAAATAAAAAACAGCAATGTTTCTTTGTACACATACCTGGAAGTTGTGATTGTGTCTGCAGTAATGTTTTGAGAGTATTAAATTAAAATAAAACATACACCAGATGTTTTTTTACATGGTCATATATCACCATTGCATTTTTCATAGACTTACTGTTTAATGATTTCCCATCTGACATGTAAATTATTTTCTTACCCTGCTGTACAGTTGCAACTTTATGAATATTGAGTTCTGCTCAACCCGGGGCTAGAGGGCGTGAGCGGTACCTAGCATATTTCACTACCGCTCATGAACAGTTTCAATCAAACCGAGACTGCAATATTTCTTATGTGTCGTGCTCGGCCGTTTCCAAAGGTCCATTATTATACTCTTTTTTATAGCATAGTGGCGTCCCTTACGCAGTGTGGCGGCAGTAAAACGTCTCCCCGCGCTTGCAATCAGTACTGTTATTCATTCGATCTTTAAAGATCGCTGAGCCCGATACTTATATTTAGTTATCGGTGGTACATTTTCAATTTCTTTTGTTTTTCTTACTTAATTTTTGATTCGGTGGTTCCACTACTCCGGCCGATAAGAGGCTCTGGGTATTGTTTAACCACTTATAGGATATGTTGTCTGCTTCTTCCTTTAGTCTTTTGGCTGTTACTTGTGATATGCAGGCTTCATAACCGCTGCTCCCAACTAAATTCCATTATGTTTATTTCGCTCTTCGGGGCATTTAATTTTATTAGATACTGGGACCATACGCCGTACGACATGGGGAAGCATATAACTCCATGTCCACCGCCGTATGCATGCCATCTTCGGGATGGTTAAAATTGTGTACTATTGATTTTATGAATATTGAGTTCTGGTCAACCCGGGGCTAGAGGGCGTGAGCGGTAGCTAGCATATTTCACTACCGCTCAGGAACAGTCTCAATCAAACCGAGACTGCAATATTTCGTATGTGTCGTGCTCGGCCGTTTCCAAAGGTTCATTATCATACTCTTTTTTTAGATGCACTTAAAAAGGAACTTCTTTAGGCGACAACCTATTTCTAATGCCACTTGTATGTGTCCGAAGGTCATGATCCTACAATCGGAGGGAATCCCAAACAATTTTTTGAAATTCACACACTTTCCGTTTTACTCTGCCATATCATAGAACAAAATAATATGGATGAAATCTATGTTAAATAATAATCAGAAATAAATCCTCTAGTATCTCATCCCATCAATACGAGGCTTATGTGTGCATTAGGCATGTGACTAAACCTAAAGTACACAGGAAGAAACATAATACATGTATGAACATTCTATATTTTCAGAGGCATGAACGTTAAGTGCATTTGATGTCATGAAACTGTCAATGGTGGAAAGTTGGAAGGGCACAGTACAAGAAAGCACAAACATATTGATGAAGTTAAGCAAGCCCACCAAAAAAACAAAGCAACTTCTCAACAGCTTTATTGGACAAAAAATAGGGAATATATAACCTCAACCAAATGTTTCAATGAGGGAGAGGAAACCTACATCAGAAGATTGTCTTAAATGTTGCACTGGGTGGAACTTGTTTATGTTCAATCGGATCAGGCATTCTACAGACACAAGCGAGTATATTATTCAATGAACCCTGAGGCTATGTGCCGAAGTCTGATAAAAAACACCCATCCAGCTGAAAGGTACGGACGATTCAGAGTTTTTGGCAACATTTTGAACACATTCTGAAATATCGAGGTGGGAAACATTTGTAGGGCGGATCCAATATTAATTGAAATTGTTGGATACTTACATTACTGTTCAAAGTAAATTCAATGCAATTAAGAAAGAGACAATGACAGAAATGAGGGAGCTGGCGAGGTTATGCCTAAACTTCAAAACAATGGTCTCAATGGTGGGAGGGGGGGGGGGGGGGGAGTGGGGGGGGGGGGGGGTTCTATAGGTAACTGTAAATCGCTGTTAGCCATGCAATTTCATGAGCAAAGTGTGATATTCAATTTTTCTTCAGATTATGAGGCCCACCCAATAAAGCATGTGTGACCAGTACACATAATAACACATTAAATAATGTTGTGTATTTATTGTGTTGTGCTCTGATTTTTGGTCTAAAAACAATTAAGAAATACCAGATAAGTTTTGTATTCAAAAGCTAAATTATGAACATATATTTCTTCATTAAAGTAAATTACAAAGTGTTGTAAACTATTCTTACCCTCAATATAGCAATGCTCTACAAATAAAAAACTAAGAGCTGGCCTCAATTTATGTACCTGAGTTGATCAGCCATGAAGCGTGCTTGCTGGGAAATATTCAAGCTTCCCATGCTTTTTCAACGACCAAGAAGCGTTGGGAAATGTGTCTTTAATGTGCCTCAAAGATGTTCTCTGTTTTTGTGAATGAGCTGTTTAAGTCAGAAATTCCATGCTGCGCAGTGAATATATGCTGTCTTTAAAAATAGAACATGTGAAGGGTAACCTTTTTATAAAGAGGTTATAAGTGTTACAAACAGTTTTGAACTATTTGATGTTGTTAGAAGTCGTAAGGAAATGTTTGGATTCGAATTTGTTAATCGCTGAAGATCTAAATGCTAGATGTTTCGAGTTGCAGGTTATATATAAGATCTTAGACAAGCTCCCATTCCATATAGATTGATGAAAACAAGTTATGAAATTATTTATACATTAGCAAGCCTTTTGGCGTGTTAAAAATATAAATTCAATGAGTTTAATGAATCTTATATGTATTGTAGACGAGTTTAAGATCTTTTTTATCGCATGGCATTACAGTCAAATGTGAACAAATGATTCAGCTTGACACAAAACCGCCATGACATCAGGCAGACTTTAGCGCCAAAATGTCATGTTATGCCATACATTTGTGTCATGTAGCACCAAAACGTTGTAATGTTGTGTCACAAACAATATTGGATATCAAAGAGTCTGTGTTTTATCTCTTTAAATAATTTTATCTACAAAGCTTTCTAAATGTCTGATTTGTATAATGTCATTTATTTATTATTATTATTTATTTATATGAGTTGATAAATAATACGTCTGTGACGGATTTCCTTATAATCTAACCCAGCCGTTAAATAATCTATGTATTACATTTTAAATCAGTTTATGTACACTTTTAACCAAAGTACGCTTTATTGAACGTTATCGGCGGATGACGTCGACGTCAGCAACTCTGTAATGACGTCATAACTCAACGCCACAGTTAGTTTTTTTTGTGTTCGGAGTTAGTTATTACTACTGTTGCTGTACTTAGCGATTATGAATATTCTTTCACCAAAATAACAAATATGCTCGATTATTCTATCAAGAAATGAGAAAACTGAACATCTTCACGATTGCGATGTTTATATAATTATGTGTTAATGTATGGGCCGGTGGCCATTATCACTATTAAAAATTGGAAATAAATTCGTAAGACCTACAGTAGTCATAATATGATGTACAATCGAGTCATACGATGATGTACAATAATCATAAGGTGATGTACAATAGATTCATAAACGAATACGAATACGAAATATTGCAGTCTCGGATTGATTGAGACTGTTCATGAACGGTAGTGAAATATCCTTCACCGTTCACGCCCCCTAGCCCCGGGTTGAGCAGAACTCGATATTCATAAATCAATAGTACAGAATTTTAACCATCCCCAAGATGGCATGCATATGGCGGTGGACATGCTAATTTTACTGCCATTATTCCATGTCAAGCGGCATATGGTACCAGTATCTAATATATGCCCCGAAGAGCGAAATAAACAAATTAGAATTTAGTTGGGAGCAGCGGTTATGAAGATGATGTATAAAAAGTCATAATATGATGTAGAATAGAGTCATAAGATGGTGTACACAAGAGTCATTTGATGATGAACAATAGAGTCATATGATGATGTACAATAGAGTGAAAAATGATGTTTAATAATCATAAGATGATGTACAATAGTCATAAGATGATGTACAATAGTCAAAAGATGATGTAAATAGAGTCATAAGATGATGTACACTAGAGTCAAAATGATGTGCAATAGAGCCATAAGATGATGTACAATGTTAATAATGTGGTGTACAATAGTCATACGATGATGTACAATAGAGTCATAAGATAATTTACAATAGAGCCATAAGATGGTGTACAATAGAACCATACGATTATGTACAAAAGAGTGAGAAGATGATGTACATAGAGTCAAAAGTTGATGTACAATAATCATAAGATGATGTACAATAGTCATTTGATGATGTACGATATTCATAAGATGATGTACAACAGAAAAATAAGATGATGTTCAACAATAATAAGACGATGTACAATAGAGCCATCATATCATGTGCAATAGTTATAAATGATGTACAATAGAGTCATTAGATGATGTACATTAGGGGCATACAATAATGTACAACTGAATCAGAAGATGATTTACAACGAGTCATAATATGATGTACAATAGTGATAAGATGATGTACAATAGAGTAATTTGATGATGTCCTAAGATGATGTACAATAGTCATCAGATGATGTACACTATAGTAATAAAAGTATGTTCAACAGTCATAAGATTATGTATAATGGTCATAAAATGATGTATAATAAAGTCAGAAGAGGATGTGCAATATAGTCGTACGATGGTTTTCAATAGAATCATAAGATGATGAACAATAGAGCCATAAGATCATGTATATTAGTCAAAAGATGATGAACATTAAAGTCATAGCATTGGGAGCTCGACTTGTAAATGAGGAAGTGTCGATTCTTACGGATGGCGGGAGGTGTACAGTACTGGTTCTACCCTCGAAAAGTGGATGGTCTGCCTCCACCACAAAAAATCGACCGTCATATAACCATACAAACACACAAACAAAATAAACATCAATAGTCCTACAATAATGTACAATATAGTCATAAGATGACGAACAATATAGTCTTAAGATTGTGTGCAATAATCATAAGATGATAAACAATAGAGTCTTAAGATGAATTGTACACTAGTCATATGCTGATGTACAATAGAGTCATAAAGTGATGTACAATAGAGTCATACGATGATGTACAACTGCGTCATAAGACGATGTAAAATAGCCTTAAGACGATGTAAAATAGTCCTAAGGTGATGTATAATAGAGTCATAAGATTATGTACAATATAGTCGTAATATGATATACAGCTGAAACACAATTTGATTGTCAATAAAGTCATCAGTTGATGTACAATAGAGTCATACATGTAAGATAATTTACAATAGTCATAAGATGATGTACAATAGTCACAGTTTTCCCTTTCGTGCACTCACCTTGGATGAATATCCTTAGATGGTCCTCATCTAGATTAGGTTACCTGTGCGACTGGATATATTTTCAACTTTTTTTTCCGGCCCCATCCCAATTGCAAAAAAAATCTATTCCACGGCAAAAAACTCTGTTCTCCTTCACCCACACCCCACCATCCCCCATCACCACCATAAAAGTGACAGAATTTCGATATGTTATACTAAAAATAAATGCTCAATTCAATAATTGATTTATATTATACCTAAAAGCATACAATAAAAGTTTCCATTTAAAAACAAACATTCCCGGAAATAGTGAAAATCATGCTCACTTTTCCCCCAATTCCAAAGGAAAGCACATCTAACTTTCCCAAATGTCTCTATTGTAAATCATATTATGACTACTCTATTGTACATCATCTGATGAATATTGCACATCATCATATGACTCTACTGTACATCATCTGATGAATATTGCACATCATAATATGACTCTATTGTACATCATCTAATGACTATTGTACATCTTATGACTATATTGTACATCATCTTATAACTAATGTACATACATTATCTGATGACTATATTGTACATCATCTTATGACTCTATTGTACATCATCTTAGGACTATTGTATTTCTTATGATGAAATCGTCTTAGACTATATTGATGTAGGAAGATACTGGGACGAACCAGTATCTATCTGAAATTGATTATTATGAAACTTAGGCTTATAACTTCAATTTATAAATAAAAACATATTATTTCCAGTATAAGAATGTGCTTTATGTTATTAACAACCAATCATAGAAGGGAGATCAAGAAATACCATTCGTGCGTAAATATATCTATCCATCCAATTCGTTTGATAAAACCTTAATTCTCCGTAAAACTTTTATTTTTGTTGAGTTGACGATAACAATGTCGTATGGGTATATTTTTGCTCATCCGCTAGTCCGTACTTACATGCGTCCGACATTCAGTTATTTATATCAGCTTCATTACTTGCAGGATTTTCACCAAACTGCACCAGAATGTTCCTTACATGCCTCTGACATTATCTGGAACAAGTTGGGTCATTGTGACCTACTTTGGACAAAATATAAATCACGTTTTGTTCTCCTTTATGACATGCACATCTTGCTTCTTTCTTGCAGGACTTTCACCTAACTTTACCATAATATTCCTTAGATACATCTAACATGTGCAAAGCTACGGGTCGCTGTGACATACTTTGGAAGAAATATAGGTCACGTCCGGTCTCCGGTACAGCATGCGTATGTTGCTTCTTTCTTGCAGGATATTAACTGATGTCCACCAGAATGTTCCGTATATGCATCGAACGTTATGTGCAACTTTCGGGTCGCTGAGACCTACTTCGGACAAAATGGGTCATGCCTGGCCTCCGCTATGACATGTTAAACTTTCTCATTTCTTGTAGGACTTCCATCAAAATTCTCCAGAATGTTCCGTATATGTATTTTAAATCATGTGCACATTTTTGGATCGTTGTGAACTTCTTTCGACGAAATATATGATGCGTCGTCCTGTGGTACAGCGTCAGATTTCAGATTATAAGGTCTCGCGCATTTCAAAATGCTCGAAACTACTATGCGATGTTTGATAGAATATGCGATGTTAGAAAGACGATGCGATATTTTGTTATAGACCATCGAATCGAATACTAGTGGGAGACGTACACCGACAAACTTTAAGCGTGAATAGTTTTTTTCGGAGTTCCTTTTGGTACTATTGTTTGGGCGCTTGTTTCAGGCAAAGGTTTTATCTGCAGTAACTCGAGCAATTTAAATAATACGTACATCAGTTTATATCATTAGAACTGGCATTTTTAGTGGTAAATAAAACTACTTATCTTTTGGAAATCTGTTGAGAAATAAATATTTTACAGCCAAAATGATTTTTTGATGGGTCTTTTCCTATGTAAATTCCTTGTTGGTGGGACAGCAGAAAATTAAGAAATGTCAAATAACTTCAGTAATACTTCATATTTTGCTTTAAAACTTTCAGGGTGTCTTAATTTACTAATATCCAACAATTTAAAACCATTTTTGGATAAAAATTCTAAAAAAATATATTTTTCAAATTGTTCATGCTGCAGAAGTTTGCATTGAAAATGACCCATCAAAAACAAATTTCGCACATGAACCGATTTTTAAAAGTAAGGTATTTCTATTTACTACTGAAAATGTCTGTTTCATTCATATACAACTTATTCCGGTGATAGATGAATTATCTTAAAAGTAAAAAAAACTTTGGCTGAAACAAGCGCCCAAACAATAGGAAACGAGTCTTGATCATTGAATGGATTAAGAAGTCATTTTACAAATGTTCTGGCGAAATATCGAGCACCTTTTTTATAAGAGCTATAAATGAAGATTTTAATAAGGAGGAACTATCCACCCCACTGAAACAATGTCTTATTATCTGAATTAGTCGCAAGGTGGCCTGCGAATGTTGAATTTGGACATATTTTTTTTATTTCACTGACACTTTCTTGGATCAGACGATTATTATCAGACAATAACAAAATCTATACATCGTGTTAATGAATGAATTAATTTCTATGGATATATTTTGCTTGTTTTTGGTGCGGTTCATATTTCTAAAAATATCAATACAATACATAATCTATTCTGAAAACAACAACAATGTATTAGCTAAAAACTGTTTGCAGTTAGTTCAGATACAAGTGAGTAAAGGCATTGTGTTCTTTATATTAGAAAGTAAAAGGCATAACTGATGACAAAAAATAGATCGAAACTAGCATTTCCCATTGCTTGCTAACATTGAGAAAACTGCAAAGGGCATCGGTCTTTCGTTGATAAATAAATATTATTAACGGGAACATTTTCAATCCAAATAGATTCTATAAGAAAACATACATCCACTAAGAACACCACACACACACTTTGATTTGTGTGTTTTTTGTCGATTTTATTTTCTGTGGAAGAGACAGACCACACCATATTTCCTGGATAGAACCAGTACTGAATATCTCCCACCATCAGTAATACTGAATATCTCCCACCATCAGTAATACTGAATATCTCCCACCATCAGTAATACTGAATATCTCCCACCATCAGTATGCTTCATCTCCCACCATCAGTAATACTGAATATCTCCCACCATCAGTAATACTGAATATCTCCCACCATCAGTAATACTGAATATCTCCCACCATCAGTAATACTGAATATCTCCCACCATCAGTAATACTGAATATCTCTAACCATCAGTAATACTGAATATCTCCCACCATCAGTAATACTGAATATCTCCCACCATCAGTAATACTGAATATCTCCACCATCAGTAATACTGAATATCTCCCACCATCAGTAATACTGAATATCTCCCACCATCAGTAATACTGAATATCTCCCACCATCAGTATGCTTCGACACTTCCTTACTAGACAAGTCGAGCTCCCAGTGGAATTCAAACATGCACCCCATAAAAGAAGTCTTTGAATGTAACAAGATAAACAAAACAGCATTTGTGTAGCCCTATCACCATTTCTTACATTTTCGTGGATGCCGTAATTTATCAGTGTAACCAGAAATGCGTACATATAGAGTGGAATCGAGACAAAAGGTCTGGGCGTTTATCTTTGAGAAGTGTCATAATATCTTTGTATGTAAGTATCAATCTATGGAACTCGGGACTAATTCAAATCGAGGAGCAATATGTATTATCTGAAAATTTAAAGTTCAGCGGGAAAACATCCACTGAGAAGAAGTGGCATGATATCTTTGTATGTAATCTGTTTGCACAAATATCAATCTATGAAACTCGGGACTAATCGAGGAGCAAAATGTATTTTATGAAAATTGAAAGTTCAACGGGAAAACATCAGATATGATCACATATTATTAACTACAAACTTGGCTGTGTCCAGTTATTTCCCAGCGCTGTGTCCAGTTTTATTTCCCAGCATGTTGTTTGCTCTACTATTATCACCGCTCTGATATAATAGAGTGTTGTTACATATAATATTACCTATGTAGTGAGGTATATATATATAATGTAAGCCGAAAAAACTGGAAGTGAGAAATGATAACATATTATTCCAATATATAATAAGGGTCAGGTATTTCCATATTTAAATACAAACATGAACAGTGAGTGGAACTAAAACTTAGCGAAAAACATCGCACAATGTTTTACGTTATTCTCAGCACATTTTCGGCTATATATGACCTACCACCACACCACCCCATTTTCCTGGGTAGTACCAGTACTGTATACCTGAACCAGTACTGTATACCTCCCGCTATCCGTAAGTATCGACACTTTCTCACTTGATAAGTCGGGCTTCTAGTGGGATTCGATCTGGCAGCGGTGAGAGGCGCGTAGGCATCAGAAGCGTAAAAGTATAACTACAAAATGTGGTCCAGTTATTTCCCGGCTTTGTCCGTCCAGTTATTTTCAAGCACGTTGTTCCTTCTAATACTGACACTGCTCTGATAAATTAGATCGTTGTCGGTCATACCATTTCCTCAGTAGTGAGGTAGATATAATATATAAGGTGAGCCAGTGAAACCATTACGTGGTCCCGCCTTAATTCCATTTAGTGATGGGAAAGGTAATATTAGCAGGAATTTATAACGGATATTTCGCAATAAAACACGTTTAAAACATTTTTACTGAAAATATGCGATAAATGTTTAACATTATCTATTAAAATGTTTTAAATTTGCAATAGCAAACCTTTTAAACCGCAATTAAGGTTTTATTTCATACGCCAGCCAACCCCGTTTTCGCTTCTTGGAGAAGGGGTTGGATGGGGTATGAAAGTTAATACTCGGACCATGAAATGAGAAATAATAATATATGATCCGGCATCGAGATAAAAATAAGGTCATTTCATGCTTTCCCCGGCAGTGTTGGGTAGGATAACATCACACAATCAGAACAGATAAGAACATAAAGGTATGTCCAGTTGAAGAGGTCCAGTTATTTCCCAGCACATTTTACTTTGGCATATAATTACGTGAACAGTAAGTTAGAACTACAAGTTTAGCGAGAAAACATCCCACACTGAGAACATGTTAAAAGTTAGTCAAGAACTTACTATGGTACAGTTATTGCCCTGTTCTGAAATAAGGTAATGTTTGTTTAGTATACAAACATCTCTACAGCGAGGTAGTGTTCAAGGTTGGCGAGAAAACATCAGAAATGAGAAATAATAATATATTATAGCAAAAAGGTATGTATAATATCATTTCCTGGCAAGTACGTTTATTTACCTGCAACAATCTTTGACAAACCTTATATGTGTGTTAGTGTTGTATAAGTTGTTATCCAATGGCCCTGATAATCATTACGTGGTCCGAGTATTAACTTTCATACCCCCATCCAACCCCTTCTCCAAGAAGTGAAAACGGGGTTGGCTGGGGTATGAAATAAAACCTTAATTTCGCTTAAAAGGTTTGCATACTGTAAAATTAAAACATTTAATAGGTAATTTTAAACAGGTTATCGCATTTTTTCAGTAAAAGGTGTTTTTAAACGTGTTTTATTGTCGAAATATCCGTTATAAAATCCTGTTAATACAAGCTTTCCCATCGCTTAATAGAATTAAAGCGGGACCACGGAATGGCACCTCTAAATTGAGGGAAAACGTGGATGTACTTGGTAATCAGACTTCTTTAGATGTAGTTGGTAATTAAAATAACATGGTTCAGTTATTTTCCGGCAAGGTTATTTTTTCCCCGGCAAATTGCTATGGCAAACGTTCATGCTGGTTTAAATTTGTCATGCTTTTGTATAGATAGAATAAAACGCTAAATCGATAACATTATGAGGAATTATATTTATAACTAAATATTGGCCAGCAAATAAAACGGACCATATTTTCCCGGAAGTGTCTAATGATCTGAGGCGGATTCGCCTGTGTCCTTTTTTGTTTCCTTTTTCAACAACCGTTTCTCTGAACATTTATTATGCTCTGAATTGTGTTGTCGAGTTTGAAATGGGTGGAGGTGGAGACTCTTTCCGTGCCTTATATGTACACTCTATCCGAACTTATGAAACATATTGTGGCCACCTACTTTTGAGACGGCCACTATTTAATGATTTATTAAACTTTGCCTTTAAAGGGATACATGGCAATCTTGAATGTTTGAGAAGTCACGCCTCCCGTTAGTTTCTCTAAGTAACTTGCATTTGTTCAATCATTAATATTATTCATAATAGTATTAAGCATATTACTAATTGTTAATTATATTATAATAATAATATAATTATGTAAACCTACAGTAGAATAATAAGATAAAATGAAAACTCTTTTTTTTAATAAAAGCAGACTTAAAGTCAAAATGAATACTCGATACTGGCCTTATAAATCGAGAGGGTAATTTTAATACTTGATAAACTCTTTAACATTATACGCATGTCTATTGCAGCTGAAGTCCAAATATTTACTGGTCCAGTTATTTCGCGTTACATCGGAAACGGAGAAGCAGTTCGTGTTTCCATTATCAAAAATGTTTTGTTCTTTTTATTTTTATTTATTTTTATTTTATTTGTTTTGTTTAATACATACAGTATATAGGCGTAATTACACCCTTGCGTTTGTGCTTCCGTGGTGTATTGTCAAATAGTGCCCTATATAAAGCGTTTCCCTGTCTTACTAGCGAAACAAAATGCACACTTTTGATTGCATTTTGTTATTATTGCCGATAATTCATCTGAATGATGCATTGGGCACATTTTGTGTTTGAGATATTTAATTATAATTGACCTAGATAGTAAAGCGAAAGTAGAAATGGGGTAAATCTATCTGTGACTGTCAAAATAGAACGTGACGTCATTCAACAGATTGACTTTTGCTTACATGATACATGATCTCCCCGTTTTCATTGCATTTTTATGATCGTTTGATTGATATGTGTTTTAAAATTTTCAACGGAGAAAAATGCGCATTTTGTGTCTCTTGACATGCATTCGTCCTATATAAAACGAAGAAGGAAAATAAAAGATGCAATGACCTATATTAAATATTGGTAATAGTACCACATAAAAATGATACCCCATTGGAGTTGCAGATGACTCCGTTGCAGTTGCAGTTGACTTTATTTTCCCTGTGTCACTCCCTGAACAAACTATCGAGGACTACATTTGCTCCTCCTTGTCGGTTTGTGTATGCGTGTGTGCGTGCGTGCGTGCGGAGAGAGAGAGAGAGCACTAATTCAATGAATTTAGAGTCATGGTTAGAAAATATATATTACGTAATACTTGTGAGTGAATTAAATTCATAATAACGAACTTTCTGTAACGCGGGATCTATAAGATACAACTATAGTAAATATTGAGAGAATTGTTTGACTTTTTAATTACCAACGTATGCGAACCCGAGACTTGAATATTAACACAATTAACATTAAACTCAGGCCCGTAACTACGCTGAGGCATACCGAGGCGGGTTAGGATTTCAGATTTTAGTTGCCTTCTGCCTTTCTTGCCTTATCTGGAACTGAGACCCTGGCCCTTCAACACTGACAAAGGTACATGAACAAAAATCAAATGTGAATGTTAACGCTCACAGTAAACTAACTATCCGGGTTCAAGTCCAGCTCACGCCCATAGGCGGGTGACTTTAAATGTTTTTTAATCAACTTGCCCATTTTTCATGTTTTCAAGCATGAAACTGCCAACGATTCACTTCTATAATTAGCAATAACACGGCGTAACCGATATTATATGGGCCAAAAATTGAAACATCAATGTCGACTCAAAGACGTTAGAAACACGCAAGTTAACAGTTTATTTATAACTTGTATTGAGTGGTTAGGAAAGTCCATAGTTAGAATTTTGAAAAAACAACACACCATGGACACACTATGTTTTTAATATATCAAAATGCAGCACGAAATAAAATATCTAATATAATTTACTACATTTTACCTCTGTTAGCTTGATGCTGCGAGAATTAATTAATTTCTTTTAATTAATCACTGAACACACGTTGTTTGGTAAAGACACTTGCGAACAGTAATATTTTGTGTCGGTGTTGATGTATTTTGAACATAAGTTGCATGTATTTTAATTTTGCTTTTAATCCAGAAATTCACAATGCGTTTCGATTGTACTTGTTCTTGTGCATATCTGTACGTTTGTTATCTCTTACCAGTGCCGACTTACCATAAGTTTGTACGTACGGAAAAAGCCGTATCTTGAATTGAGTTTGTGAGTTAACGTCTCTAAATATTGTTTATGCAATTTGGTAAGCACATTTAGAGAAATGAAGGGCGTTTGCATGTGCATATTTCTTTCACTGAAAACAAATGCTCTTATTTTAGAAAAAATAATCAAACCATTATATATTTTTTTATTTATATAATATCATTTGCATAACGCAAAATATACATGTTTTTGCATATAGTAATTATATGAAACGTATTGGGTTACATGGCAGCAAGTTGACAAGTGTCATAACTGTTTTATGTGTGTGTGTGTGTGTCTGATCTGTTAAAAGTGTAAATACATGACACAATTAGGAAATAATATAAAAACTGGATTCAGTATCAATACCTGTATAATTTGCTTACACTTCACACTATTTCATGTTAAGGATTTACTTATATAAAGATATCAACTATTACTTCAAATTACAATAAATCTTATTCTTCTGTTCTCATATCATTATTCCTTATATTGCCTTGCAACGCATGCACATTAAATCAATTCAATTACACTAATTCCTCCATGCATACTATTATGCAATACATTATGATTTATAATTACATAGGAACAACATTAGCATGTGGCAATATATCATATGATTATTGTCTATGACTTAGAAACAGTAATATACTAATGTTCCTAAATCATATAACGGTTATAAGATTACATGTCATATCCGAGAGGCAGGTAATGCACACTTATGAATTGTGTGTCTATGGACTTATTATCGACTTCCTGCTACATAAACATTATTTTCCAGGAAATAAGATGTTATGCTTTACTAATATTTTACAAATATAAGTATTATATTACAAAAATACACAATATAATTACTATAATAATATATGTTTTTATCACATAACTTCCCTATAAATGACATAGTCATATCAATCAGGGGCACCCGTGGCCGAGTGGTTAACGTCTCTGACCTGAAATAACTTGCCCCTCACCGCTGTAGGTTCGATCCCTCAGGGGCCTAGGAATCTTTATGTGAGGAAGCTATCCAGCTTGCTTGCGGAACGTCCGGTGGTTCTACCCCAGGTGCCCGCCCCCGTGCACGAAAATTGCCCGGAGGGGCACCTGGGGTCTTCCTCCACCAAAGGAAGCTGGAAAGTCGCCATACGACCTTAGCTGTTGGTGTGACTATACAATCCAATTCAATTCAATTCAATCAGGATTTCGTTGCCGGGCAATAAAGCTTTATCCATGCGTGAAATAACGGGTAAAAATGTCATATCATGGAAATATCCGAATGTTCTTTATGACTATTTCATCGGAGTGATGCGGAAATAACCTATAAGTTACGATTGCTTACGATTTGTCACACGTATGGTTTGTCGTCTGCATTCTATCCTGTTTTTGCACCAGATTATTAGCTATACATCTACGTCTACATGTGTACGTCATCTTTGACCACAACTAAACGGAAATGATTTCGCTAGTAATGTTAAGAAGATGAAATAAAAGAGATGATAGATAGATAGAAGTAAAATAAAGAAATAAATTAGGCATAATAAAGAGAGTTTAACAAACTTATAATAAATTCAATGATACAGAACAATCCGTGGATGAAATAACCACTTATGACCATTTATTTTCTTATTTACACAATTTCAAATTCAATGGCATTCATTTTAAATCAAATTTCGGAAACAATAAATGTGTACATCTACACGTGAACACATCAAAATGAGATTACATCTTTTAATAATATTATTGTTTTCACCCTGGAAAACAGCGTAGTAAGTCAGCTAAAGTAGACAGATCAACAAAGTCATTGCTGAAGTATATGATAAATAGAATAAAAAATGTTTATTTTCATATCACACCATATGAAGGAAGCAGGAATTTAGTACTACTACACTCAAACTTAGGTAGCTTTGTTCACAGAAGTTTGTCTTTGTAAATCCTCTCTATGCAAATATCTGCGCAATACAAAAGAACACCAATGCTTATCCACAATAGTAAGCCGGCCTTTCATTTGATTGTAAATGGGATGTTTTATTTAAGTTTTGTTGATTTTCATATTTTCTGGAGTGGAATGTTTTACACATTATCAACTGCTTGTGTTGGCATATCTATTATTTTGAAGCAAATATCCTTCTTCATTTTTTCTTCACAACTATACCTTCTGTGGTTGCTGCTAGGAATTGGTGAGTTTTACAAATAAAAGTCCAACTTTTGATACAATAACATTATTATTACCAGCACATTTGTTTTTTTATACTCTATTATTGTTATTTTTCATTTGCTTAACCCTTAGTAGTGTCTATATTTTCATGACATATGTTGGAGGGCAAAGTCTTAACAATACAAAGTGAAATAGTGTTAGCCCGTCGTCTATTTACAGATGCTTAGTTGGAACTAGTCAGTTTGGAACGCCTAATACCTTTCGTGAAAGATCGCATCTACTTCGATCTCGCGATCGGGTACTTTCTTCATATTTTTAAAATTCGCTTCCGGTTTTCTTTAATGTTTTCTATAAAATCTTACAGAATTGTTGAAGTTCCTCTTTTGTCACGTCTAAGCTATCGTCAAGTTGACTTTCATATTCTTTTAAGCCTAATTTGTAACACTTTCTTAAAAACTTTGCATTTTTCAGTTTCTCCTTTCAGATTTGCTCTCTTGCACTGAGAATGTCCATACATTTCATTCAATATCTTTGATATCCAATTACTTTCTTGAAATAGTCCCTGACGTACGTGTCTGGATAGTCCCTGACGTACGTGTCTGGATAGTTGGATAAATGTTACTAAAAGTAGATATAAAAGTTGAACAGGAAATGTAGCACTCCAGGACCACAATCAACCAAAAACATCCACGGAAACAAACACTAATTACCAAGATGAATAAAAGGCAAGATATGACATCACAAACATAACAGGATTGACCGCTTTGTAATGGTAGGTGGCAAAATATTCCAGTTGGGCTTTAAACCAGGTTCTAGGGTGCACCAAACCTCACTCATCCCAGTAAAACGGAACAGTGCAAAAACAGACACTATGAAGCATAGACCAATGCAACGTCATCGATAGAGGATCTTACATGAGTACTCATTTATTATTGAATTTATTAAACGAGTTGGCAAAATGATATAATTCGAGGCTCTTGCCTCAATAATGAATGATAACGAATGTTAGATTCTATTTATCACATAACTCACATATCGACTTTTATTGCAATTTGCCTGTCGCTTTAACACGCGAAACCGACATAAACCGTGGGAATTGGATCATAGTCATTATCGATTTTTTTGACAGCACATACTAGGCTTGTTTGCATACTTATATAACTAGTGGTATATCGAACATATAGAATGGTGTTATTCCAATCCCCAGCACCCCCACCCACCCCACAACCGTAAGTTATGTGATAAATACAATTATACAACACGTATATAATTATGATATATTGTTTTATATTGTATGTGATGTTCGAAACGAAGAAAATACATATTATATGAGTCTGGATTAGTTTTAACTTATTTATTTTACATCGATTGTAACGAAAGCTCTGTGAACTTATTTGAATCACTATCGATGTTTTCCTGGGTAGAACTAGTACTAAGCAACTGCAGATAAAGTGTCTTGCTCAGGGACATAACGTATATGGCAATGGCGGGGATCGAACCCACGACTTTTCGATCATGGGTACAATGCTCTACCACTAGACCACAACGCTCCACTGCATTAATTAGATAGATTTTAGTGTTATGTCTTTTTGTATTGCCTATTTAGACTTTAGTTTATATACTATATTTGCGCACAATTCTTAGTTGATTTATATCATTTGAGGAGGAATTTATCTTCAGTAACTGTATATTTATCTTCAGTAACTGTATATTTATTTTCAGTAACTGTATATTTATCTTCAGTAACTGTTTATTTATGTTTGGGTGATTTATAGCAATCGTGTTCTTTTTTTAGCCGAATAACATTGAAATTAATGTTTGTTTAGTATTAGAGTAATACAATCCAAGGCATCGTGCAATGAAACCCGTATTGTAATGTGATGCATTTATTAATTTGCTATAGTCTCAAGGATCCATTTATTAAAACATTTATCATCACGTGGTCCGAGTATTAACTTTCATACCCCATCTAACCCCTTCTTCAAGAAGCAAAAACGGGGTTGGGTGGGATATGAAATAAAACCTTAATTTCGGCTTAAAAAGTTTGCATACTGTAAAATTAAAAGATTTAATAGGCAATTTTCAACAGTTTATCGCATTTTGTTCAATAAAAAATGTTTTTAAACATGTTTTATTGTCGAAATATCCGTTATAATATCCTGCTAATATAAGCCTTCCCATCGCTAAATGGAATTAAGGCGCGAACACGTAATGTGTTAACAGCCAACATTTATGCTTATTTCTAGTCATTATGATATTAAACCAAATTATTGAATACGATTTATTTCTTGATGTTATTACATGCTATGATAAACGATATAAATTATCCAAATCCATTTATTAAAACATTACTATTCTAACGCTTCTTGATCATTTCTTGAGAACCTAATAGTATTAGATAATCCTTTATACGTGCTGAATCAGTGCATGAACAGTGAGGAATACATCATAAGCAAAACATCATGTCAAACCTTTATTCAGTTGTTACACATGTGTTTTACTAACTTATGTGACAAAAAAACACAGATGAACAAGTCAGAAGAAGGGGCGTTATGGACACAGGCTACAACATAATCAATTGAATCAGCGAGATAAGAAATGGTCATGTTTACTAGCTTATAAGTTAAGGTACAACAACATGATTTCAGAAGCTTTTTAGTATGCATATTTTATCCGTTGGCCATATGCGTGTTTATTCTGTTCATTTAAATTTTTTCAGGGAAAATGTAAAATAGGTCCTGTCAAAGAGTAGTGAACAGCAATGTATAACCGAGTGTCAGTAAGATGTAGATCATATCAAAGGGTATCAATGTATAACCGAGTGTCAGTAAGATGTAGATCATATCAAAGGGTATCAATGGATAACCGAGTGTCAGTAAGCTGTAGATCACATCAACGGGTATCAATGTATAACCGAGTGTCAGTAAGATGTAGATCATATAAAAGGGTATCAATGTATAACCGAGTGTCAGTAAGATGTAGATCATATCAAAGGGTATCAATGTATAACCGAGTGTCAGTAAGATGTAGATCATATCGAAGAGTATCAATGTATAACCGTGTGTCAGTAAGATGCAGATCATATCAAAGGGTATCAATGTATAACCGAGTGTCAGTAAGATGCAGATATTATCGAAGGGTATCAATGTATAACCGACTGTCAGTAAGATGCAGATCATACCAAGGGTATCAATGTATAACCGAGTGTCAGTAAGATGCAGATCATATAAAGGGTATCAATGTATAACCGAGTGTCAGTAAGATGTAGATCATATCGAATGGTATCAATGTATAACCGAGTGTCAGTAAAGTGCAGATCATATCGAAGGGTATCAATGTATAACCGAGTGTCAGTAAGATGCAGATCATATCAAGGGTATCAATGTATAACCGAGTGTCAGTAAGATGCAGATCATATCAAGGGTATCAATGTATAACCGAGTGTCAGTAAGATGTAGATCATATCGAAGGGTATCAATGTATAACCGAGTGTCATTAAGATGCAGATCATATCGAAGGGTAACAATGTATAACCGAGTGTCAGTAAGATGCAGATCATATCAAGGGTATCAATGTATAACCGAGTGTCAGTAAGATGCAGATCATATCAAGGGTATCAATGTATAACCGAGTGACAGTAAGATGTAGATCATATCGAAGGGAATGTATAACCGAGTGTCAGTAAGATGCAGATCATATCGAAGGGAATGTATAACCGAGTGTCAGTAAGATGTAGATCATATCGAAGGGTATCAATGTATAACCGAGTGTCAGTCAGATGTAGATCATATCGAAGGGTATCAATGATAGTATACACAAGCATGCGTATCTGAGAGTAGTCTGTAACATGCAGTTCTTATCAAAGCATAGTACACAAGCATGCGTATCTGAGAGTATCAAAGCGAAGTACACAAACATGCGTATCTGAGAATATGTAACATGCGGATCATGTCACTGAGTAGTACACACACATGCGTATCTGAGAATCTGTAATATGCTGTTCCTGTCACAGAGTAGAACAGAAACATGCGTATCTGAGAATAGGTAACATGCAGATCCTGCCACAGAGTAGAACACAAACATGCGTATCTGAGAATAGGTAACATGCAGATCCTGCCACAGAGTAGAACACAAACATGCGTATCTGAGAATAGGTAACATGCAGATCCTGCCACAGAGTAGAACACAAACATGCGTATCTGAAAACCTGTAACA
Organism: Cyrtodaria siliqua; assembly: GCA_037043455.1. Lineage (NCBI taxonomy): Eukaryota > Metazoa > Mollusca > Bivalvia > Adapedonta > Hiatellidae > Cyrtodaria > Cyrtodaria siliqua. The sequence continues at coordinate 112,346 of JAWPHD010001873.1, forward strand.
TGCAGTTTTTGTCACAGAATAGTACCCAAACAAACGTAACTGAGTGGCAAAAGGTGTAGCACAGCCATTCGTAACCTGGGGTAATACAACAAAGCATTGTGTATTAAAACAATATTAAATTGTTAATATCTGATTGGTATTAACTTTCTTTTGAAAACAATGTACATTTTCAGTTGCAGAAATATTTAAATGCGACATATACATGAAAAGCATAAAAAAGCATGTCTGGGAATTGATATGTATTTTATCAGAAATGTAACGCTCAATTTGACATACTGCTAGTGGAAAAAATGTATGACAAACTTTGAAGATAAACGTTCATTCAACCAAGACATAACAAATTGGCTGACTAAATCCAGCTTGTCGAAAATTCAGTTATGCTAAAGCAGTTATTAAATAAATCGCATATGCTCCAAAATCATTAACATTTATAAAATAACTTGCTCTTATGCTTATTAGATATAAATTTCTACGTCATAACATGTTTTATCTTGCATGATGAATACATACCTTTAAAAACAAAATGCTTGACCATATTCTAAGATTTCATACCCGGGTCTATTTTTCTTCTGCTAAAAAGTTAAAGTATGTTTACTGATCATCTTGATATTTGAACTTCTAAGCATTGTGGATAAGGTTCCATGACACCTGTGTATTATAAATGCACAGGGTAGTTTGCACGCTCAGTGGAATATATTTTACATACAATACCTTATTTAATTAATTGCATTGCATATATGTGAATACATTAGTGTACAATGGCACCTTTATTAACTATAATGAACATATGTACACTTGATAAATTGACAGTAAATATATTCATTTTCTTATCCAACACGAAAATTGCCCTGAGGAGTACCCGGCGTCTCATCCACCAGTGGAAACTGGAAAATCGCCATATGACCTTAGCTGTTGGTGCGGCTATAAAATCCAATTTAATTCAGTTCAATTCAATGGGAAAAACAATTGGTGGTTTCATACCTTAAACTACATCGACGCACGCCATATGTGGGCGATGTAACGAATGATACATTGGTGGATGACTTAAACATTTTTGCTTCGACAATTGACTTGCCAGTTCTTCTGTTTTTTAGCATGGAATGTCAACGTGTTTCGCAATTTCACTTCTATAATTAGCAATAACAAAGGCTAATCAACATGACATGAGCTCGAAATGGCATCATTAATGTCGGCATGATGTCAGTGATATATAATTTTAACAGCACCACTGTGTTCATTTACAATTTTAATTTACAACTTAGAAAAGTCCATGGTAAGGATACTAAAAGCACTATTCGATAGAAATAAAATGGAATAATGATAATGTTAATAGTACTTAAAGTTCTCCGGCCATGTTTTGTTTCATGAACATGTTCACAACAATACACGCATGGCAATATATGTGAAAAGCGAGAAAAAGGTTGTATGTGATGACGTAGAAACTTTGAACAGGTAAATTAATCCAATTATCTGGCGATAGTTGAGCAGCTATACAATTCAGATTTACCTCATTTTCCCGTGCAGTCACGCAGTGGTGAAAGTAGTATCTACGTCAGGCAAATAATTCTTATTTTTATATACAACTTAGTAGCGGTTTTAAATATATGTTTTTCTCCGGGACTATCAAGAAATGTTCATGTGATGTTTAAGAGTTAAATTTGTTAATTGATAATACTAAAAAAAGGGTGGTCATTCACCTTTAACAATTTATACCGTGTAACGTACACTATACTTTGAGTATATTAAAATGTAGCACGCAATGTAATTTATAAATGCTCACTACGGTCATGGTGCCTCTGATAACTCGATAATATGATTATTAAATATTTCGTTTTAAATTATCACTGAACACAAAAGTTTTGGCATAAGCACTTGCGAACAGCCTAAGATTATGCCTCCAGGGCTAATAATTTGTATATACACGTTCACTCCCATAGACAATGTGTCGCGATTGTACTGTTTACGGTAAATATTTGCATGTTCTACCAGTGTCAGACTCCTCAAAATCTGGATTGGAGTTTATTGGTAAATGCCTCCAGATATTGTTTCTGAAATTTGAAAGGTGTATTTAGGGATATGAAGAGCATGTGTATTTTGTATTCCAGTGAAAAGAAGTCATATTTAGGGGAAAAAAGAGAGCATATTTTCATAAACTAGTAAACAATTGTTCATTATTTGGAAAAAACAAACAGCATTACGACTTCCATTTTTTCTGATTACCTGCGACAGTTTACAATTATGTTGCATTATGTCATGACATGACATGTGAAATAAATAGTCTAAATTAAAATTTACGTAGTCAAATGTCTAAAATATTTAAGAACTCATGAAACAATATGTTTTAACGAACCAACATCTTATTATATTGCTATTCAATTTATTCTCTAGCTTAAATCTAAATATAAATTGAATAAAATAGTAACCCCGACACCTGTGATGACAGAGTTTTCATTTTGCCAGAAAATTAAAAGTTGTTATATTCTATTGTAAACAAGTTACACAACAAAGCCGTTTTTACCGGACTTGATATTTAATGCCTGAAGTTGAACATGGGTCAAATTAGTTTTGAATTTAATTAATTCATTGTTTTACATATCTGAACTAAGATACAATGCCTTTAATAATACAAACAACATACACTGACACAGATATGACCTTGGGGCTATATATCGGAACTAAGATCCAAGTTTCAAAATATGAAAAGGATTTGGGAGGAGGAAATTGTTAATTCTTTTACCTTTAAAATCAGAGAAGACATCGAATTGAAGAAAGCGCGTCGGGAATGGTTTGTCATTTGTACTTTAAACCCCCAGCGGCGTTTGTTTGCCACTGACCGTTATAAGCGGGATAGCCCTATTATCAATTGCCTATTGTGATGTCATATCTTGCCTTTCATTCAGCTTTGTAATAGTTGCTTTGTTTCTGTGCGTGTTTTGATTGCTGGTCCTTGAATGCTACATTTTCTGTTCGAATTTTGTGTCTACTTTTAATGGGACATTATTGAGACAAGTAAATTATTAAGTAAAACACACTTGTTTTTCAAATGATAAATATGTTTATTCTCATCGGAATCGCATTCTGATCACGCGATATATATAGCCTGGCAACTGAAGTGACCGTAATTGCCTGGCTACATATTAATTAAGGGATTACAATTAGTTGAACTACAGGGAACATTTATCATTTAGAAATGTCAAGAAACTACTGAGCTGTATTGTTGACGTCGCCATTATTGTTAAAAGGTAAAGTGATACACGTTATAACGGATGTAGTCTTGACCACATGTAGCCTTGACCACATGGACCACATGTTGCCTTGACCACATGTAGCCTTGAACACAGATTAATACTAAACTAACGTTTTTATTATCATAAAAACTAGAACGAATCTAGTGTGCGTTGAGAATGAATAGAGATATTTTCCGTTTAGAGCACGCGTCTGAAAACGTTTACGTTTATTGTGTAGAGAGCAAAACACACACATACTGTTTTTAAAACACTTTTAACAGTAAGGCAAACCTAGTTTGATAACTACGGATACTGCATGGCAAGTTCATACCGCTGAATCTCTACTGGAAGCAATGACAGTCATTGAATGCTGCGGCGAATGTACATGCTTATGTATTTGCTCAATGCTCTTTATTCTAATAAACAGTTATGAACATTCAAGGAGATCAAAGTGTGAAAGTTAAACACGCGTCAGAGATAACATGAAACAATGTCTTCTGTCTTGTTTGTGTTAGTTGCTTCCAAGACATCCCATTTTCAGTATTTATTGACATTCACAGTAGCGTTTGTTTAATACTGTTTAGTGTTTACCTTACTTTTTCAACCAATCAGTTGTCTTAGATTTTCAAATACTCGCATCATTTATTCATGAACAATTTTACTAGAAGCATTCTTCGCGGTGTAGGGTCCGACCTATATAGATACTATCGATAAAACCTATGGCAAACACTAAGTCGGATAGAGTCTATGAAGATAAATCTTCACCATTAAGAAACCGAAAGCCTCTTCATAGCCTCTATCCTATACATGGCTGCTGTAAAAGGTCGCACCGACTACACATCAGTAGTGTTATTAACTATGGTTCCTTCGCGAACACCAAGCCCAACATGTGCGGTTTTGAAGCAGAATGCGGCTTAGGTCGGTGCTTGGGGGCGTGAGAGGTGTTGCAGCTTATATTAAATGCGGAATGCATGACCATAAAGAATAGATACTGCATGCAAAAGAAGACCCAACGCAGTTGAAATAAATATTCTGGACATGTTAGATTTACCGACCAAAAAAACGTTTAACAATGTTCTACTTTTTTATTTATAATGACACGCCGATGAAAATTAAAGCAAATTCACATAGTGGTTTTGTCAAACCATAGGAAACATAACTTCAAATAAAGAACTCATAGTTCCCCTGCTGCTGTCTCTCTCAGTTCGTAAATTGTTACTAATGAAAGCATATATTCCATATCAAGCGGAAACACAATAAACACATTAACACGTCTTCATGACATCCATAAAGCTGAGAGAAAAAGTGGAATGTCAGAAGAAAATACAAGATTCACGATTTAAATATTAGGAACGAGCCAGACGAAACATGATATTTGCATTATAGCTAGCAATTATTGTGTATCTTATGTGAAATGGTTTCCGTAAATTTCTCGAGATTTATAAATTATGAAGCTGAGAACTTTTAAATTTATATTTATGTATTTATATTATCTTATAAACCATATCCATTTTACCAGGAGGAGTTGAGCAAGGTCGGGTGCAATTGTTTTATATCGGTTCGACGTTATTTATATTGTATAGGTATGAAACCACTAATTATTTCCCTATTGACACCAATGTTAAAATGCCACATATTAATGATTTGCTGCAACTTCTACTCAAGTATGGATAATACAGCAGTGTAATTTTCATATAGAAAAGTAATTTTCCACTTTTTCTTACCAGAAAAGGTGGGGTCGCAAGACATATAAGAAAGTTCTTCTTTGTTTACTGAACAGGTAAATGGTACAGCTGTTTTCATTGATAGTTGCTCACAAATTGTAAGCATAGAGTCGAACTTTCGAAAATGTTCATCAGTGATCCAGTAAAACCTATTAATACGCTTTTCATACATACAACCACAAAATCGAATAGAAATGAGCAGTTTTCCCCTACTTATAATGCCCATTTCCATAAAAAAGAAGTGATTACTTTTTACTATAGGAATTACATTCGACTGCACCTCGGAGGTTTACATACAATTGATGGTGGTTAACTATTCGGGGACCTCTCCCATTTTGTACAAAGGGTGTTGTGTATCATCATAGTCTTCCTTTTAAGCATGGGTCAAAGTGATACAGTGTATAAGATGATGCACTCTAAATCTGGAGAGCACTAGCTCGAGCCTAACCGATAACAGTGGGCTTCCTCAGTGTGTTCTTTCTTCAAAAATACACTTCCATTAGCCTCGCCCGTCAGATAGGGAGACATCCCTGTATCGGTATCTATCAAATAACCATGATAGGAATGTACACGTTATTAAACGTATGGCATGGTTTCTGAATACATATGCCTTCCCTCTCGCCCAATAATATAAAATAAGGTAGTGAAGAGTTTAGAGAAAAAAACGAGTACCTAAATAATATGTATACATATCAGTGAAACAACCATTTTAAGTGATAAATAAAAATACCTTACTTCATATAATACGTGCCCATATCCTTCTTGGAAGGGCATTTTCAATGCATCACACATTTGAAAAAATCTTTTCTTTTAAGATTTGTATCTAAGAATGTTTTAATGTGTTGAATAACACTCTGAATGTATGGCAAACTAGTAAGGCTAACTGAATTTATTTGAGATTTCTTAATTGTTCTCTCTTCTTGCAGAAAGGAAATAACATGGATAAAGCTTGAGTGTCTCGACCAATATTCACAACTAAGTTATTTTTATTTGCCACTAAAATGTCCGGTTCTAATAATATGCAAAATACACATTTCAGACCTGGAAAAGATTCAAAAATTTGTAAGAACTAGACGGGGTACCGATTGTTATTTTAGTTCTGTTAAATCTAATGCGAGAGGTGTAGCAATCTTGTTTAACAATAATATTGATTACAAAGTACATCAATCAAAGGCAGACAAATATCAAACGTCACCGTCCTTTTGGGCTTTAGGTAGACGTCATCACAGGGTCCACAGGGTCATCGCATGATCAAAGAGGAAAGCATAGTGTCGAACTGTAAATGGGTCAACCACCAAACATGCAGTGCGTTGCAAAATGCTAGGGTCATAATCTCTTTTGATAAACCTTTTAACAAGTTTAACAAAGATAGTATGAAAGTGATCATGACCAAGGATCTTACGAAGTTTTCAAATCACGTCACCATAGAAGTCCTTGTCGCAAAAGAGTTCTTAAATTATTTTTATATTTGGAAAGAAGCTCAGGATTACGATAATAAAATTGTGCAAACGTTTCATGATGTTTATCGTAACGGTAGCCCTGATGGAGTAGCTTTTTAGTTATACAAAGAGTACAAGCTCTAGAAAAAAGAAGAAGTTGAGACACATAGACCCCATAAATAGTTGCTCGGGGAACACATTGTGTTTTACCTTTCTATGGCAAGGCAAATCAAGAATTAAAATCACTGTATTATGTAAGGATTATGAAGAAGGTGGATTGAGATTGACGAATATCTCTGCATTTATATCAGCCTTAAAAGCAACATGGAGTTAGAGGAAAACAAATATGTAAATATCCTAAAATCATATTTAGATATAAACAAATTATCTTGTTGTGGAGTTATGTATGCACACGAAGTAATAATAATATGCCAAACCCCTTTTGGAAAGATGTTTTAAAGTCACATATACTAATACTATCCAGGCCTAAGCCAATGAACTTATCAAGCCCAGTTTTTTATAACAAAAAGGTCAGGGTAGGGTGAAAAAGCTGTTGATTTACCTTGCCATAGGAAGTTAAAGGTTTGATAAAGGAATGTATACTATAAATGACATTACAAAATATGATGGGAATTTGTACACACATGAAGAACTAAAACATGCATTTGATGTAAACATTAATTTTCTACAGTACCACAGTTTAATAACTGCTGTCAAAAAGTGGAAAAAGATCAAACATATAAGCTACAAGCAAACTTGAAAACCCCATCATACCAAATCCTGTTAAAATATACATAAAACACGAGAAGGGAATAAAATATATGTATCTTCTACTAAACCAAAATCTTGAAATCCCTACTGCAAAACGTTCATGGAATAAATGGTACCAAAGTTAGATTTTTACTTGGTCTTTTACAATAACCAAATATACTACATTGCAATGGTTCCAGACATGCATCCACTACAACATCCTATCAACAAATAGTTTTCTACATAATATAAAAGTACTTGACAATCCAATATGTTCTTTCTGTTCAACGGCTTCCGAAAAAATTATACATATACAGGGATCACGCGATTAGGCGAAGTCGCTAAAAACTTCGCTGTAGTTTGGCGAACTTCGCTTTTTATTCATGTGGGGCGAAATTTGAGTCGCCGTCATTTTCGGCAAATTCGGGTCAATTTCGGCAATTTCAAATTTGATTAACCTCATAATAAACAAAAGCCTCTAAAATACACAATCAGCGCGTGTATCACACGTACCTTATTTAATCCCATTACCATTAAATACCAACGCGACTCTTATCTAATCAGGGCAATAGCCTAATTATCGATCTTTATCGGCTTGCCTTAGACGAGATGAGAATATCAACCGCCATGTTTGCTCGTTAGGCGATCACCTGATTAGATCATGTGGGGAATCATGTGCGCATTCTATTTAAGTAAATCAATCAAAGCTGTCGTATTTTTTCGTTTGATGAATAATTAAAAATCGTAATACAAAACACTGCGCAAGGGCGGGGTTATGATTATGATTGACAACAAGATACCTTGACAAATCTCCCACGATAAATAAATGTAAAAGACGGTGTATATAAATTATATGATTGACATCGGCACAGTTAATTGTAAAGAATCTTTAATAAGCAAAACTTTGATTGTGTGTTTTATTGAGGCTAATTATGAAATAAAGAAATGTGTTTGGTATAAAGAGAGTTTGTTTGTGATTGTTTTATTGACGAATTGACGAGAGAAATCAGCGGAAATGTATTGTGTTCTACGATTAGACATAGATATCAATAACGTATGTTACTCAATGCGGGCATGAATGAAAACTTAGTTTGGGGTAATTATCGAATAATTAGTATTTTTCAATAAAAATGAAACGAAGTTGGATGGGGGGGGGGGGGGGGGGGGGGGGGGGGGTTCAAGACAGTGGGGGGGGGGGGGTGTTTCAAGACAGATAGGATTTTTGGCACTGTTCACTTTGAAGTTTGTAAGGCCGTGGGAAAATAATAATAATAACAAAATGATAATAATAATACATGCTTTATTAGTATTATGCATTATTTTAGTTATAATAACAGTAATAATACCAATACAAATAATTAATAAAATAACATGCAATTGGTTAAGAATTGGTGAACTCGATATTTAATCGTCCGTCTCATGTCGACCGACCTCAAATCTCCCTTTTTGAAAAACTTCTCCCTGTTTTGACTGGAGGGAGAAGTGACTTTCCCTATTTTTGGAGTCTGGCTTGACCCCTGCATATACTCAGTTGCAAAACAGAGTGGACACAGAGTTTTGCTTAGATTTAATGGTATAAAGTTTTTTTAGAATTAAATTGACCCATTCCAAAATTATTATGCCATGTTTGGTACTAAAGCTTTTATCATTCCAACGCCAATATCATGTTGTCATTTGTTTTTCAATATGTCGAATCATTAAGGGACTGTTGCTTGATAAAGAGGATAGGGTGTAAATTAAAATTTTCAAAGTGTTCAGTTTTTTTTGCATCTGAGTATATTTTAAGGGAATATCAGAAAACAAAAAAATACGAAGTAAACTTAATGATTGGCTGCTCACAAAAGATATTGAAATTACTCTTGAAGAAAAATCATTTATCTTTGGAACATATGACGAAAATGTAAGCAACTTAATCCAGCTCATCCTTTTAGAGACAAAATACTACTTATATTAGTGCAGATGCTAAAAATATATACCCACAATTACAACACTGAAACACAGAATCCAACTTCTGTATAAAACTAACAAAGAAATATTCATTGTTGAAAACAACTATAACATATTTCTAAATTCATGGGAAAAGTTTCACGAACTGTTGAATTTGGAAAAAATAGACCCACATGTGTATTTTTTATGTTTGCTCAATATAATGCCAGATACTAATGCCAGAGACATATTCTCAACACCACACCCCACTCCCCAAATTCCTTTATTTAAAAAAATATTTTTACCCACCCCATCTTGCTCCCCAACGAATAAAGTTGACAATTTTTAGTCATTTTATTATTAATATATATGTTCACTTTTTTGCTTATATAAATGTGAATATAAATTTGTTACCAAAACCATAAAAACTCACTTAGAACCAAATAAAAATACTTAACAGAAACTTGCTATTTTAGATTATGTTTTTGACATTACGTTCTATAAACTAGTGGTAATTTATAGTAAACTAGTGAGTGAGTGATCTGAGTGAGTATTATTGATTTAGGATTCTGTTATATATATTTTTGTAAAAAATTGTAAAAAGAATGTAAATGCTGTAAGGTGTATGAGGGGATGGTCCTCCTCGACCCTCGTACATCATTGGACAGGGAGAATAAATGGGTCTCCAATTTTTTGGAGACCGAAAAAACTAAATATATATATATATATATATAATTTATTTACGTATTCTTTAAATTACATATGTTATTGCTGAACAACCGTTGGCTGAAACAAGCGCCCCGAATAATAGTACATGTGCGTGATAATGAGTGAAATATATATTGATGTTGAAATTAAAATTAATTACATTTTTACTTATTTTTCATTGAAGACAAGACGTATAATTTTGTTTTCGTTCACTCACAAAACGTTTCAGTGAAGTTCACACGCGGTTGTTCATTAAATTTGTGATCGCCTAGAAGCCTAAACAAATTGATACATTGATACCGGTTGCACTTTGCTGTTTAAATTAAATTGTATTTTTTATTTTACTTGGTAAAAAAAAGGATACATTAATATATAAACACAAAACATGTAAAGACGAGGCTTTGAACATACAGGAATTGTTCAGTTTGGTATTACATTACCAAATATCTCTGTTGGTGACGTGTTTGTGAATAATATCACTCACTAGACTATTTCATGAATGCGAATTGGCGTTGTATTGGGAATTCGCATACATTTCAGTCAAACTCTCTGATTTCCAATTATATGGTTAAATTGATACCTTAACTACGTGTAGCTGGAGCTGATCAAGTGTGTATACATTTATTTTTGTTTGATATAATGTGTCTGTCTGCGAGCAATGGTACTAAAACACATAATTTGTATAATGAAGCACAGCGGAATGAAACATCGTAGACAATTATACATGATGTATTATTTTATGAATGTTTGTAACGTTTGAAACGAAGTAAATGCATTGTATATCAGTCCGAGTTAAATATGTTTAACTGACAAATGTATGTTTGTATGCCCTATTTAGGCTTTGATTAATCTCGTATATTTACACACACTAAACATAACTTAAAGTTCTCCGGCCATGTTTTGCTTCATGAACATGGTTATTTTTATTTAAATCAAAATCAATACACAACAACAGATATTTACAATTCACACATTGCAATATCTGTGAAAAGCGAAAATAAGATTTTATTTGATGACGTAGAAAACTTTGAACAGGTAAATTAATCCACAGGTAAATGTATTTATCAATTATCTGGCAATAGTTGTGCAGCTATAAAATTCAGATTTGCCTCATTTCCCCGTGTAGTCACGCAGTGGTAAAAGTAATATCTATGTAACGCACATAATACTTATTTTTTACATACAACTTAGTAGCGGTTTTCAATACATGTTTCTCTCCGAGACTATTGAGAAATGTTCATACGATGTTTAAGAGTTAAATTTGTTAATTGATAATACTACAAAAAGCGAGGCCATTCGTGTTTAATTTACGTCTAAATTGTTAATAGCAGAAGTGCTACTGGCTCAGTCTTCATGAAAACGTGCATGAATATATAAGATAAAAAATGAAGATCTAAGAGAAGTTTGACAATCTTAAAAATATGCGTCCAATTAGATGTTAGTTCAAATTGACCTAAACCAATCTTAATAAAACTTTGTATACTATTTGATTTGTATATAGTTGGTCGTACTTCTCTCCAGTTTGCAGTCAGTAGTTCTATGGTCAATGTCCCACTGGCTTAACAATTGGATCATAAACAGGGGTTTGGATTAATATTTCAAGTTTTAGATGGCCTAAATAGTCGAGCGGTACTATAGTCTATGACAGCTCTGGTTTAACACTTTCTGGCGAAGCACGTGTTCTTGAAATGTCGATGAGTATTACATAGAGTATGATAATGGACCTTTGGAAACGGCCGAAAACGACACATACGAAATATTGCAGTCTCGGTTTGATTGAGACTGTTCATGAGCGGTAGTGAAATATGCTAGCAACCGCTCACGCCCTCTAGCCCCGGGTTGAGCAGAACTCAATATTAATAAAATCAATAGTACACAATTGTAACCATCCCGAAGATGGCATGCATATGGCGGTGGACACGGAGTATCTTTCTTCCCCGTGTCGTACGGCGTATGGTCCCAGTATCTAATAAAATTAAATGCCCCGAAGAGCGAAATAAACATAATGGAATTTAGTTGGGAGCAGCGGTTATGAAGCCTGCATAACACAAGTAACAGTCAACAGACTAAATTAAAAAGCAGACAACATATCCTATAAGTGGTTAAACAATACCCAGAGCCTTTAATCGGCCGGAGTAGTGGATCCACTGAATCGAAAATTAAGTAAGAAAACAAAAAGAAATGAAAAAGTACCACCGATAATTAAATATAAGTATCGGGCTCAGCGATCTCCAAAGATGTTTGTTTGATAGCGTTTGCTTTGATTTGTTTTCTAAAAAAGCTCTTGTACACATTAAACCCTGACATGACGGTCACTCTTCTGATGAGGCAGTTGTCATCTGATAACGTTTTGTTTTACGACCGAAATGCAATTCAAATGTGTCCTACCCATAATACTGGAAGAGACGAGTTGAATGCGAATGAGAATCACGAATGCGCAGACACGTTTGCATCTTTGAATGTATTTTTGTTTAAATTTTAACGTGTAGGCCTTATTGTCTACTGACCGTTCCAAAGAAGCCCGTTGTCACCACTCTTTATGCTATGTATTGTTCTTTTCATTGACTTTTTAAATATTCTAATTTATTTCTGTTTGTGGTGTGCGGTTCCCACTGCGTTTGATTGCAGTGGTTTCTATATGATCAATTTATCACGAGGTTGTCAGATAATTCCGAAATATAGCATTTTTATTGTGCAAAAAGCATTATATATAGTATTTAATGCAGCCATACCGAAATTTGTAATTGGCAAATTGGTAGAAAGATAATTCGATTTCTTACAAAAGAGTTTAGATTGTGCAATTAAATATGGCTTAACAACGTCAATTAGCTCATTGACATGTATGTCTTCCTGACTGACAGAAGACAGAAGAAGAAGAAGAAGAAGATAGAAGATAAATGTTTATTAAAGTGTCACAAATCATCATATGGCATGATCTTTCTTGTCGTGCCCTTAATGGTTTATTTTCTTACTGCTCTGGCTTCTGTCAAGTCATTGAGTACCTTCATTGTGGCTTTCTAGGCTATTGTTTTTTGTATTATATTTACACGAGCATATTTGTGTTTTACTTATATTGCCTATTGATGCTGCCTTGTTGGTTAGAGATTAGATCATGGCGGGGATTTCTTTATTTACACTGTCCTGTTTTAATGGGATGACAGTAGGGAAAGTGTGAGGTTTGGTGCACCCTAGAACCGGTTTAAACCCCCAGTGGCCTACTTTGCCACTGACCGCTCCAAGGCGGTAGCCCTATTGTCAACCCTTTTGTGTTTTGATGTCGTTTGCATTTATTATTGCTTTTGCCTTCTTGTTTGTCTGTTTGCGTGTTTGTTTCTGTGTTTTGTGGTTGACTGCCCTCCTTGAACGCTACTTTCCCTGTCCGATCTTTTTATATTTCATACATAACGTTCAGTACAACGTATTAAAATATATGAGATTTTGGGCCGATATCGGCCTATGAGACACTAATTTATACTAGTCAATGCATGTATATTAAATATACAGCTAAAACATAAAACATGTAAAACTTGCATAACGAATTGAATTGAATTGAATTGGATCTTATAGTCGCACCAACAGCTAAGGTCATATGGCGACTTTCCAGCTCCACTGGTGAAGGAAATCCCCAGGTGCCCCTCCGGGAAATTTTCGTGCACGGGCGGGCACCTGGGTAGAACCACCGACGTTCCGCAAGCCAGCTGGATAGCTTCCTCACATCATGCATAACGAACAGTTAGCATTAGCTTAAGACAATTCGACTATGTTTAATCGAGATGCAAGTTATATTAAGATTCTTTCTATTTTTAAGGATTTGCAACTAACTGTTCGTTAAAACAGGTTCAATAAAATGCCGATTGTGTGTTGTTTTTTTTTTAAAATCTAGATAACACTCATTCGTAAGAAAAAACAAACATTATGTAGTTTAAAAATAGTTTACAATATAATAACTTAGCATTTGCAAACATTAAAATAAAATATTTAGGTTAATATGGTACTTCTCCTTCTGTTCATTTTACATAGCGTTTAAGATATCTTAAATAGAAGTTTTTCATTTTTCATAAGAAAACCAAATTTTTCTGATGGCATAAAAGTAAAAAACAAAGTGTCGATAAGCGAAGCCGCTTGGAAAAGTTCATACCGGATATCATCATACAATGTACAATTTATTAAAAAATGAATTTCGTCTTCCACTTCACTTAAGTTACAGTATTTGCAAATTCTTTCGTTAAAAGGAGTTTTTGGACGGGTGTACCTTCCAGTTTCTACAGCTAAAGGTAAATTACAGCATCTGAATTTGGATAACGTTTTCCGTTGGCCCTTGATAAGTTCATTTTAACATAGAATTCCGTTTTAAATTTAAACATATGTTCTATAAGTTCTTAATTTGTTTCCATTTGTATTATTATCTGCCCCCATTTATCATGCTCCTTATCTATTAGTTTTTGTCTAACAATATTAATATACACATCTTTACATGGTTTTTCACATAACATGGAATATTGTATTTCTAGATCATTTATAAATGCTAACATGCTCTTTTCCCATGATTTGCTTATATTCAATGACCATTTATAAATGATGTTACACTATCTATTTTCAGGCATGCATTTTAATCTGCACCATAATCTTGCAGTCTCTATAGTTTGTTTAACAATGCATGATTCCATTCCCATATCACCACGGGTATCTATATTTGATGCATATTTACTTGTACCTAAGAAATATCTACATGCTTTATTTATGACTATTTCAACGTCCGTAAAATATCGTTGACCCCAGATTCCTGCGCAATAATACAGTACATGTTCAACAAGCGTTTCAATCAACCTTTTATAAATATTTAATTCCACCTGCTTTTAAGTATTTTGTATATACTGCTCCAAGTGCGCGACTGGCTGATTTGGTTATTTTTCTTACTGATTTAGAAACATCTAAAAATTCGTTAAACCAAAAACTAAGGTATTTGTAGCAATTTGAAATATCTACAGATTTATCACCAAAGGATGACAATTCTTTAGCCTTTGGCCTAAAGTACATGTCTTTAGTTTTTTCTTGGTTTACAGCCAGACGCCATTTATTGCACCAGTCTTTGAGATACAACTTATGTTTACTTAACATAAGTTGTAGCTCACCTTCTGTTTCAGCTATTAAAACAATATCATGAAACACCGTCAACCATTACACCAAGGTTCATTTGGTTTATATCGTTAGCCAGATCATTGATATACAATGAAAATAATGTCGGGGATAATAACAGCCTTGCTTAACGCCATTTTGGACAGGGAACCAGCCTGTTAGGAAAGCATTCATCTTAATGGCGCATAAAACAGAACTGTAAAGCGATTTATTTTGCCATGAATACCTAAAGCATATAACTTATACCGTAGACAATCTCTTTGAACAGTGTCAAACGCTTTCCTGAAATCTACAAGGCATGCAAATGTCTCCTTTCTTTGAAGCTTTCTATTTTTAATAATTGTGTTCAGAGAATATATATGATCTTGACAGTTTCGGCCTTTTCTAAAACCATTCTGTCCCTCACTCAAAAGGTCTTTCGCATCTAACCATTTACATAATCTTTTATTCAGTATACACTTCTCAAAACTGCTAACTACACCGCTCACGTTTTGGGTTATATATATCGATGGGTTGAATGTTTTTCAATAAAATAAAAAGGAAATACCAATTCAATCATTTTTACATCATTTCATTTTATTTTTTTCATGGGCAATGCTAGAACTAAACCACAATAAGCAATTACAAACGACCCATGTAAACACTAAAGTCACACTTTTATGAACAAGAAATGAAAAGTGTGACTTTAGTGTTTACATGGGTCGTTTGTAATTGCTTATTGTGGTTTAGTTCTAGCATTGCCCATGAAAAAAATAAAATGAAATGATGTAAAAATGATTGAATTGGTATTTCCTTTTTATTTTATTGAAAAACATTCAACCCATCGATATATATAACCCAAAACGTAGCGGTGTAGTTAGCAGTTTTGAGAAGTGTATGTATATAAACTTTGCATGGAATCGAGATTAGCGTAATTGACCTGTAATTCAGTGGACATTTTGGATCATCTTCTTTATATATAGGACAAATTGGGCCTTTCATCCAGTCATCAGGTACAATGCCTTTATCAAAGGAATGACTTATTATACTAAATAAAAGATCTATGCAAGAAGTAACATTACGTAAAACATATGCTGGGTATATGTTTAGGTATACTCAGGTAATATTATCTATCGTGGAACAGGTGAAACAGATTTTGTCAAATAACTCAATTGTTTTGTATGTTTCACAATTTTTACTTAGAACGAAGTAAGATCATACCTTTATCATCTAAAATGATATTTCCGAAATATAGCATTTTTATTGTGCAAAAAACATTATATATAGTATTTAATGCAGCCATACCGAAATTTGTAATTGGCAAATTGGTAGAAAGATAATTCGATTTCTTACAAAAGAGTTTAGATTGTGCAATTAAATATGGCTTAACAACGTCAGTTAGCTCATTGACATGTATGTCTTCCTGACTGACAGAAGACAGACGGGAGTTTTGTATCTCATAAACTATTGCAAGGCACACGGTTCAACCTATAATTTGGGCAATATGTTATTTTAGAAATCACAAATTTCAAGCGTTCGAGATCAATTTCATAAAGCAAGTTCAATAGAAAATATTACTTAAGTCAAAATTTTAGATTTTCAAAAATATTTTTAAATATCCGTGTTAATCTCTAAGGGACACTACAAACACCATTTATTTTAAGATAAATATTTAATTGTAGGTTTTATTTATCCATAACTTAATAACACTATTAAGAAAACGTCTTAAATCGATAGAAAAAGTTGTTTAAAAATTGATAAAATTTACTTAATTTGAAATATTGCTAATAAACTTTATGAATACGGACCCATGTTTTGATCTCGCGCAATATGAACCCGTTGGAAATATTTTATTTCTTATCTGACATGGATTCTCATTAAACACATTTTCGAGAGATTGAATATAATACAAACATATTCTCACAACTTACAATGTATGCCAATCCCTCATCACCAAACAAAGAAAATGTACAGGTTTATCCTGTTTTTGACAATTTCAACTTGTTTGACGTGCCGTTGCTTTAAAATAACGTATTAAATAACTTACTATAAATAGTAACATATTTTAATAGAAAAAACAATGATTATCAGTCCTTTTTCAAAATCCATAATCGGCACACTGTGCCATTATGGATTATGGAAAATCGACACACTGTCAGTAACAAGACTGACCTGTCCGTACGCGAAGACGTCACCGCCATCAAGCAATACAAAGACGTCATATTGGAGCGCTATGGCAGAGGAGCGGACATTGACATCTCAACTGCAATATTCACGCTCAGTAAATGAACGTTGAAACTTTGAAATTTATCAAAAAAGTGGAAGACAAAGATGAAACTAGTTTAAAGTACTTTATTCATTTAATGTAATGTATTAATTTGCCAAATAATAGTTTACATATTATGCTACTTATATGTTTATTTTGTATACATGTCGATGGATTTTGTCATAAAATGCACGTTGTTGTTTTTCTTCTTCATTTATAGTAAGTATGTAATAAAAAGGCAAATTAATATACGGACGTGGTGTGCTTTTGTCGATAATGGCACGCCTACTGCCGTAATGTCCGAGGGCTTTACCACGAGGGCCATGCACTAGGTGTGCCATTATCGACAAAAGTCACTTAGCCCGAGGGCCATACGCTAGGTGTGCCATTTTCAAAAGGCACACCACAGTCGTATATTATCTCTAAGTAATCCTTATTTTGGATGTTTTCTGACGTTTAAAATCGTTTAAAATGACGTCCGAATGGTTGAAGGATGTGACCTCAGAGGTCCTGACAGACATTTTAAAACTCGCTCAATAACCAATCACACTGGGTATGTTAAAAAACATGTTAGATATTTAGTTTCAAATTCCCTTTACAATGGACTTGACCGTTTATTTTACTTTCGTGGCATGGCATCACGCTTGCAAAGATTGCCGCATTCTCACTTCCATAACTTGCAGTACCAAGGCATAATCGATATGTTATGGGCTAGAAATTGTACCATTAATGTCGCCTGAAAGATGTATAAGGTTAGAAACACGCAAGTTAACAGTTAAATTGATTCGACTGCCTTGGTGCGCACGTTTTGATTGAGAGGTTAAGAGTCCATGGGTTGAATATTAGAGAAAAAAACAATATACAGAGACAGGCATAACTCATAAGACAACTGTAAATACTACAAAGTATACGGTATTAGTGTTGTTTCTCTATGACTTTACAGGCATACACGACACACTATTGAGCCTTACATAAAACAGCAGTATAAGGCATGCTATTTAATGTATTATATTTCGCAGAACTCACTGAAAAGCTTATTAATCAAGAATGTTACGTTTGCTTCTTCTTTCCAGGGATCATACACTTCATATAGGCGGTAATAAATACAGATTTTTGACTCTAGGATGACTTGGGGTACCACGTTTATGTCTGTACCAGCATGAGGTCTGCACCAATTTGAGTTCTGTGTATTTAGGCAACCATCTAGAATTATGTACCAGCTTGAGCTTTGTACCAGCTGGAGTACTATACCAGCTTGAGTTCTAAACCAGCAACAGTACTGTACCAGATTGGGTCCTGTACCAGATTATGTTGTGCACCAGCTGGAGTACTCTACCAGCTTGAGTTCTGTACCAGCAACAGTACTGTATTAGCATAAGTACTGTACCATATTAAGTTTTGTACCAGCTGAAGTTCTATACCAGCAACAATACTGTTTCAGATTCATATCTGTACAATATTAAGTTATGGACCAGATTGAGTACTATACCAGCTTGAATTGTGTACCAGATTAAGTTATGTACCAGCTGGAGAACTGTACCAGCTTGAGTTCTGTACCAGCAACAGTACTGTTCCAGCTTGAGGTCTCTCCCAGCAATATTACTGGTAGTTCTGTTCTTTTCCAGTTTGAGTTGTGTATCAGTTTACGAGATGTACCCGCTGGAGTTCTGTACCAGCAACAATACTATTCCAGTTTGAGTTCTATACCAGTTTAAGAGATGTACCAGCTGGAGTTCTGTACCAGCAACAGTACTGTACCAGCTTGAGTTCTGTACCAGTTTAAGTGATGTACCAGCTGGCGTTCTGTACAAGCAAAGAGTTCTGTTCCAGATTGAGTTCTGTACACGTTTAAGTGATGTACCAGCTGGTCTTCTGTACCAGCAACAGTACAGTATCAGCTCGAGTTCTGTCCCAGTTTAATTGGTGTACGAGCTGGAGTTCTGTACCAGCTGAGTTCTGTACTAGTAATAGTACAGCTCCAGGTTGAGTTATGTACCAGCAACAGTACAGTTCCATCCTGAGTTCTGTATGTACCAGCAACAGTACAGTTCCATTTTGAGGTTTGTACCAGCTTGAGTTCTGCAGCAGCAACAGTACAGTTTCAGTTCTAGTTCTGTACCAGTTTGAGGTCTGTACCAGGTTAAGTACTGTTCTAGCTTGAGTTCTGTACCAGCTTGAGTTCTGTGCCAGTAACAGTACTGTTCCAGCTTGAGTTCTGTACCAGCTTGAGTTCTGTAACTGCATCACTACAGTTACAGCTTGAGTGCTGTACCAGCTTGAGTTCTGTCCCAGTAACAGTACTGTTCCAGCTTGAGTTCTGTACCAGCTGGAGTTCTGTATCAGCAACAGTACAGTTAGAGCTTGAGTACTGTTCCAGCTTGAGTTCTGTACCAGCTTGAATGCTATACCTGCAACAATACAGTTACAGCTTGAGTGTTGTACCAGCTTGAGTTCTGTGCCAGAAACAGTAAAGTTCCGAATATACATTGGATACGTATGACCGAAATTATTTTTTGCACGTATCACATCTCTCTTTGCAGTTATATTTCACAATAATTTATCGTAAAGACCAAAGATTCAGCTGTGTGTTTTAAGGAATTCTATACATTACATACGCTTTATCGATACATCACATCGATGTGTCATAATATATTAGCTATACGAAGCACTCATTGACAAAATGAGTGATGAACGATCATTCATTAGCGTGTTTCTCAACAGAATATAAACTATCATTGCACTCGGGGGATTTGTCTGACCATTGTCCAAAAGGTTAAATGCGAACAAATCTTCCCTTTTGTGTTTGCCAACGATTTCATACAATATATTATATATACTAAATGTATCGTGGAGATCTTTACGATAAGTACAGTTTGCCTCTCCATACTGAAAACGGAAATGTCTTTCTTTAAAACAACTTGTATGCATGTATGAGGATGAACGTCGCTATTAAAGTTATTTCAGAAAAAACGCGAAGTTGTTTACACAAGCAGTGCACTAATGATCGTCTGATTCAGTGCAGTCATCATGGTTGTGTTGCACTAACACCGTCCGACCATTCCTGGTACAAACATTTATCGTTTCAGACAGGTGAAATTCAGCCTATTGAACACATCGCAAAATAAACTATTTGTAATAATAATAATAATAATAATAATAATATGTATTTCTATTAAAGATCACAGACACAGCACATGCATTACACATACAATTTCATAATTAAAGTATACAAGTGCAGTCAATATTTTAATTAAGTTTCATTTATGTTTTAAGATATTGTATTTTACAATATTTAAAAATGTAATTTATGTTTTAAGAGCACACTTGTTCACTCCTTTTTAAAGATACATAAACATTTATAATAAACAAGAGGCCCAAGAGGGCCTGTGGACGCTCTACTTGCTAGCATGGCTCTTATAACATCAATGAAGCGAGTGACTGCCATTTACATTTTTTTGAAAGTTTTGGGCAAAATACAGCTTTTTAACTAAATCAAGGGCCATAACTAAAGAATCTGGTAAAGTTTGGTAAAGATCAGATGATAAATGAAGGCTATACCGTATAAACGAGGCAAAATGTAGCATTTTTAACTAAATCAAGAGCCTTAACTCCTGTGTTACTGGTCCGACTGGTCCAACACAGAGCTAAAAAAAAAAAAAAAAAAAAAAATGAAAAAACTAAAATAAAATAAAAAATTAAAAAAGAAAATGAAAAAAAAAAAAAGAAATAAAAAAAGAAATAAAAATAAGAAAAGAAAAGAAATATTAATAATATACCATGTAAACACAAAGAAAGTCATAAAATCTGGTCAAGTTTGGCAAGGATCAGATGCAAAATGAAGGCCCTATCATATGAGGAGGCAAATTATAGCATTTTTTAACAAAATCAGGGGCCATAACTCCGCTTTTACTGATTCGATCAAGTTGGTTTTCGAACTTGACCGAGCTTTCATTGACATTAACAATTTGATATAGTTTGGTAAAGATCGGATGACAAATGAAGGGCCTATCGTCTTAACGAGGTTTTTCAACTAAATCAAGGGCCATAACTCCGCTGTTACTTTTCAGATATAAATGATATTAACAATCTGATAACGTTTGGTAAAGATCGGATGGACAATGAAGCCCCTATCGTCTTAACGAGGCAAAATATATAATTTTAACTAAATCAAGGGCCATAACTCCTCTATTACTGGTCCGATCTGACTGGTTTTCGAAATTTAACGAGCTTTTATTAATATTAATAATGTGGTTAAGTTTGGTAAAGATAGGTTGAAAAATGAAGGCCCTATTGTCTTAACGAAGCACAATATAGCATTTTGAACAAAATCAAGGGCCACAACTCCGCTGTTACTGGTGCGATATAAATGGTTTTCAAACTCGTCCGAGCTTTTATTGATATTAACAATGTGATAAAGTTTGGTAAAGATCGGATGGACAATGAAGCTCCTATCGTCTTAACGAGGCAAAATATAGCATTTTTAACTAAATCAAGGGCCATAACTCCTCTATGACTGGTTTGATCTGGCTGGTTTTCGAAATTTAACGAGCTTTTATTGATATTAATAATGTGGTTAAGTTTGGTAAAGATAGGATGAAAAATGAAGGCCCAATTGTCTTAACGAAGCACAATATAGCATTTTGAAATAAATCAAGGGCCACAACTCCACTGTTACTGGTGCGATATAAAGGGTTTTCAAACTCGTCCGAGCTTTTATTGATATTAACAATGTGATAAAGTTTGGTAAAGATTGGATGAACAATGAAGCCCCTATCGTCTTAAAAAGGCAACATATAGCATTTTTAACTAAATCAAGGGCCATAACTCCACTGTTACTGGTCCTATATGGCTGTTTTTCAAACTTGTCCGAGCCTTTACTATTATTAACAATCTGATAAAGTTTGGTAAAGATCGAATGAACAATGAAACCCCTATCGTCTTAACGAGGCAAAAATATAGCATTTTTAACTAAATCAAGGACCATAACTCCGTTATTACTGGTCCGATCTGGCTGGTTTTCAAACTTTTCCGAGTTTTCATTGATATTAACAATGTGGTAACGTTTGGTAAAGATAGGATGAAAATTGCAGGCCCTATCGTCTTAACGAGGCGAAATATAGCATTTTGAACTAAATCAAGGGCCACAACTCCGTTGTTACTTATCCAATATGAATGGTTTTCGAACTCGTCCGAGCTTTTATTAATATTAACAATGTGGTAAAGTTTAGTAAAGATAGGATGAAAAATGAAGGCCCTATCGTCATAACGGGACAAAATATAGCAATAGAGCATTTTTAACTAATTCAAGGACCACAACTCCACTGTTACTGGTCCAATCTTGCTGGTTTTCGAACTTGTCTGAGCTTTCATTATGAACAATGTGGTAAAGTTTGGTAAAGATCGGATGAAAAATGAAGGCCCTATCGTCTTTACGAGACAAAAGTTAACGACGGACGAATGGACGACGGACAACTCGGCATCCCATAAGCTCTGCTGGCCTTCGGCAAGTAGAGCTAAAAATCATGATCTAAAAACCATAGATGGCCCATGAGAGCCCTAAGGCTTATTTCCAATGGGGTCCATTTATTTCCAATGCATTTTAGTAGATCAGTCACAATTTCCAAAGTATTCTTTCACTTAAATACACTTTGATTCTATGATCACAAATTGTAATTACACAACATGTAACTTGCTTAGCGTTTGCCTTTAAAAAAGAGAAAGGGCGTTGTATTTAATTTATTGGTAAGACAATGTTAACAATACAGAAAAAAATAATCCGTCGAAGGCATCGAACGCAAACAGAAGGAAGGTGCAAGCTCGGTTGAATTAAGGAATTTCCGATTGAGCGAAAGTAAATAATAAAAAAGCATATCACTGTCGCCTGAATATTAATTTTAACTTGTTTACAATGAGATCCAAATACAAACACATTCATCCCATACAACAGTACCGGAGTAACAAATGGCCAGCAGTTTCGCCTGAATATTTATTTTAAAGTGTTTACAATGAGGTCCAATACAAACACATTTATCCAATACAACAGTACCGGAGTAACAAATGGCCAGCAGTTTCGCCTGAATATTTATTTTAAAGTGTTTACAATGAGGTCCAATACAAACACATTCATCCAATACAACAGTACCGGAGTAACAAATGGCCAGCAGTTTCGCCTGAATATTTATTTTAAAGTGTTTACAATGAGGTCCAATGCAAACACATTCATCCAATACAACAGTACCGGAGTAACAAATGGCCAGCCGTTTCGCCTGAATATTTATTTTAAAGTGTTTACAATGAGATCCAAATACAAACACATGCATCCAATACAACCGTACCGGGGTACCCAAGGGCCAGCAGTTTCGCCTGAATAGTTAGTTTAACCTGTTTGCAATAAGATCCAAATACAAACACATTCATCCCATACAGTACCGGAGTAACCAATGGCCAGTTAACACTTCGATGCCTAGCATAGAGCATCCTGTTCGACTTTAATGACTTTCCCTTTATCATATGAATAATTAGTTATAAAGTTGCGTGTTACTTCACCATAAAATAGACCAGAGATTTCTTTTTTGGAGGAAATAACTTGAACAATTATACGATGTCTTCCAATAATTGTTAATGTATTATAAATTACTCCCAAAACTATTGTATTCATTGTTTGTTAAGGATATCAAATTTGAGCAGTACTGAACTTTTCTGGTAAAACATCATGTATGTTATTATTTTACATATAGACGTCTGTTTTGTGATTGCTTTAGGGTGACATTCAGCACTTTTCCACTAAGAAGCGTACGTGAAAAAGTATGAAAGGAGTATTTGGAAATCGTCGAATCGTCGATAAATAAAAATAAAATTGCAGTCTCTGTTTAAGAGTGTCATTAATAGTAGTGAAAAGTGCTTGCTACCGTTCACGCCCTCTAGCAGTAACTTGATTCTGCTTGCTACCGTTCACGCCCTCTAGCCCCGGGTTGCGCAGAAGTCAATATTAAAATGCCTTCGAGACATCCCGAAGATGGTATGCATATGACGGTAAACATGGAATCTTCAATGTATTTTTTTATTTTCATACCATTCCATGGTCAGCGGCGTATGGTCACAGTTTCTAACAAAAAGCTTTGCCCTAAACGAGAAAACAATGAGCGAAATAAACAAAATGGAATTTTGCTGGGAGCAGAGGTTATGAAGCCTGCGTATCAGAGGTAATAGTCACACGATTAAATTAAAAAGCAGGCAACATATCCTAAGGGTTATTAAACCATACTCAAAACCTTTAAAGGCCGGAGTAGTGGAACCATCCATTCGGAATTCAAGTAAGAAACCAAAATGCGTTAAAGGCTCTATACGAACGAACATGTTTCTATAACATGAGATGAAGTATATATCTGAAACTTTTAATTAATACGATCAGTTACGTCGTAGCAGTAAATATGTTTTTTTTTCATCCCATGACAATAAAACTTGTATTATCCTGTAAAAATGTTTCGGTAAAGATGTTGATCTATGTCTGATATGTTTCAAGTAGGTACAGGTTAACACATAGTGTATTTTGGTTAATACATTGATATACTGAAAAGGGGATCCATTAGAAACAAGAAACACAATCAACTGAGACAAGTATTAGTGTATGTTTATTTGAGTCTGTTAATTAAGAAATAATAAATTTGTACCTGTGTTTTATCGGTGAATAAAAATCAGTTAGGAGTTCGGAGGCGTAGTAATTAAATCACGAGTGCGTTAGCACGAGTGATTTAATTACTCGCATCCGAACGACTTATTTCGATTCTAACACAACAATAACCCCATTGTTTACGCTATTGTTGGGGGCACTATATATTACCTCGGAGGTCAACGTAATCAGGCTGCTATGTTTACAGGCTGTTCCATTTGGCGCCCCCGTATGCAAAGTTCTGCGTTTCAATACACTAGTAGTCACGTGACAAACAATTAAGTCATTGCTTACGTCATATAGCTTGGGCTGTTTGACGTCAAACGTTCTCAGCTTGTTCAAGATGTTTATTAATGTTATATGTACTGATGCATATGATGGGTTTATATCGGGGGTGTGCACTGTTGGGAGCATGGCAAGTTTGTTGTAATTAACATTTCATTAAAATTACTGTAGAGTTTGTCTTCGTGACGTATATTTACCAAGTGACGTCATGTAACGTGGCGCTTCCAACGGATAAAATATACGCGGCGGATTAATGGAACAGCTGTATTTTATCGTAGAATAACATACAGCTGTCGCTCTTCTTTGTGTATATGAAAGACTACGGAGGTCGTGTTAGAATGAGAGTTTATAAGGTGTAAAACCTTGCACGCCCTCCAGCACCCAGCACCAGCTAAGTGCTATTCTACTTTAAAAACACAATGATTGGGCTTGATGATTCCCTTATTTTTGATTTTATAATTCCATCTGTAAGATTTGATATTTTATGAGACACATAAAACATGTATAACATATACATTATATAAGTACTAAAATCCAGTAAATTACAGGAGTTGAGTATGGAATGCCGGATCTGTCTTATGCTGGGCAATGACACAATGACAGGTCCAAACATATCCTGTAATGTCGTTACAGCTTTTTATGTGGTTGAATTACCTTTATGTTGTGTTACTAACACATTGAGTTGGGTTATTAGGCTATTCGATTGGGTTATTGGAATATGCTGTTTGCTTGACTTGCCTTTATGTTCGGTTGACTTGCAATTATGTCCGGTTGACTTGAAATTATGTTCGGTTGACTTACCATTATTTTCGGATGACTTGCCATCATGGTCGATTTGTCATCCTGCTTGACATTATGTATGGTTGACGAGAAATTATGGTCGGTTGACCTGTCATCCTGATTGGTTGATTGTCATTATTGTCGGTTGCTTTGTTATCCTGATCGGGGGACTTATACTGTTGAGTTGAGTTGTCATTATGTTTGGTTCATTTGATCTCATTGGTGGCCGAGCTATTCGTGAAAGGCTACACCGTATATGTGATCAACATGTTGCGAATGGTCGCTACATAGGGTAGCAGAGAACCGTTTAAAATGAATCTCTGTCATAATTAAACATTGAAAATGAAAAAAATATTCTGCAGTAAAACTTGTTAATTAAACATACGAATCTTTTCGTGTGGGCATATTTAACATTAGGTAGGACCTTAGACCCTATATTCTCTGCTGCTTTGATTAATTGTGGTCCGTTTTTAAGACATGTATTTTTGTTCTGTGGGACCCTATGATATGTTCCAAAAATTAGAAGCGTAGAGTAAAATCCTGAATTTAAAAGCGTACATCAATCTTTAAACGGCCTTTTATCAAAAGTATAAAATGTGCAGATGAGCCCTTAAGGGTCCAATATGACAAATCATTATGTTTAATCCTCCTCGAGGTTAAACTTATTATTCAAACAAGTAAGGAATATTGAGTATTTTTAAACACCAGCAATGCCTCTACATATATTGTTACAGAAGGGAGGTAAGTTATGTATAATAGATATCAAAAATTCATTATGAGTAAACTTTAAACGGTATGTACACGTTTCTAAAATGCCTAAGAACTCTTTTAATTTTAACTTTGTTCTGGCATTAATACGTTCGGGAAAGCAACCAGTTGGTTCAATTAACGCATTTTCTCTCAAAAAACTTTCGTTTCATGACTCAATAGTATATTAGTGAAATGGTAGAGTAGTGTTTTCTTTCACTTACAAAGCGTTTCGATGCAGTTCAAACGTGACTGTTCTTTAAATTTGCGATCGACGACATGATACATTGATACCGGTGAAAAGAGCACTTTGCTGTTTAAATTAAATTGTATTTATATCACATTTTGCTGTTGCAATCGGTAATATTTGACTTTACTTGGTAAAAAGAAAAAATGATACTTTAATATATAAACATAAAATATGTAGAGACTAGGCTTCGATGCATACAGGGATTGTTCAGTTTGGTATCACATTACCAAATATCACTCGGAGTGTTGTGAGCAATAGCAATCTTACTAGACTGACCATTTCATGAATACGAATCGGCATTCTGATTGGACTTCTTATACATTTCAGTCAAACTCTCTGAGTTCCAATTACATGATTAAATTGCTGCCTGAACTCCGTGTAGCTGGAGCTGATCATTTGTGTATACATTTATTGTTTGATATAATTGGTCTGTCTGCCTAGTGTGATCAATGGTAATAAAACACATATAATGAAGCACAGCCTAGATAGAAGCATACAAGATGTATTGTTTTATGAATGTTTGTGATGTTTGAAACGAAGACAATGCATGGTATATCAGTCGGAGTTAAATATACTCGGTAAAAAAAGAAATGCACCAGAAGTAATAATTGAAGTTGTAAACAGGAAATATATATATACAACTATTAAAATGCATCTATCGCTGAATTGAAACGCATTTTATACATTAGAATCGATTGTTTTTTAAATCGAGCCATAAATATCATAGAAATTATATCTCAAAGCATGTAGGGGTCATTACTGAAAACGTGCAGAATTGTATAAAAGGGGCGGATATGCTCAATGTCGATTGTAAAGCATTTACACGGACCCTTCGCGATATTTTTTCTCTGTCATGTTTCGTTCTAATTGAAAACGGCTTTCGGGTTTAAGTTGTTTGACAGTGCCGCTATCTAGTGACATAAGTATTTCAAAATTGCGATATGCATTGTGAATAATTTATTATTACAACTTTTGCACGATATTAACACTAACCCCTCGGTCATTTACGATATAATCTTTCTGTTCATTTATTCTTGAGTTTGATAACGTTTTCGGTTTTTAGAGTGACTCAAATGTACCCTTCAATTACGACGTCTATTCCGTTGTTTAACATAAATTATCACCACTGGTCCATTTCTTTTTTACCGAGTATATAGTATATCTTTTACTGTAACAAGTGTTTTTGTATCCCCTATTTAGGCTTTAACTGATCTAGAATAATTACATACACTTAATAGTAGATTAATTTCACTTAATCAGAATATATCAACTGTATATTTATGTTTTAAATTAGTTGATTATATTATTCGTATTTTTCGTTTCTAGCCCAATAACACCCAACTTACATGTTTGTTTAGTGTAATAGTGTTAAATTTGAAGTACTATTTTGCCACTGACCATTGCAAGGCGGTAGCCCTATTGTTAACCCTTTAATGTTTGTGATGTCATATCTTGCCGTTTATTCATCTTTGTGGTTGTTGTTTGTTTCTGTGCGTGTGTGTGGTTAACTGTGGTCCCTGAATGCTGCATTTACTGTTCGACTTTTATATCTACGTTTGATGCAATAAAACAAACATGTTTGATACCGTGAAAAGAGCACTTTGCTGTTTAACTTTAATAGTGTTTATATCACATTTTGCTGTTGCAATCGGTAATATTTGACTTTACTTGGTAAAAAGAAAAAATGATACTTTAACATATAAACATAAAACATGTAGAGACTAGGCTTCGATGCATACAGGGATTGTTCAGTTTGGTATCACATTACCAAATATCTTTCGGTGTCTTGTGAGCAATAGCAATCTTACTAGACTGACCATTTCATGAATGCGAATCGGCATTCTGATGGGACTTCGCATACATTTCAGTCAAACTCTCTGAGTTCTAATTATATGATTAAATTGCTCCCTGAACTCCGTATAGCTGGAGCTGATCATTTGTGTATACATTTATTGTTTGATATAATTGGTCTGTCTGCCTAGTGTGTTAAATGGTAATAAAACACATATAATGAAGCACAGCCTAGATAGAATCATACAAGATGTATTGTTTTATGAATGTTTGTGATGTTTGAAACATTGTATATCAGTCGGAGTTAAATATACTCGGTAAAAAAAGAAATGGACCAAATGTAATAATTTGAAGTGTTAAACAGGAAATATAATTAAAATGCATATATCGCTGAATTGATACACATGTTATACATTAGAATCGATTTTTTCTTTAAATCGAGCCATAAATATCATAGAAATTATATCTCAAAGCATGTAGGGGTCATTACTGAAAACGTGCAGAATTGTATAAAAGGGGCGGATATTTTCAATGTCGATTGTAAAGCCTTTACACGGACCCTTCGCGATATTTTTTCTCTGTCATGTTTCGTTCTAATTGAAAACGGCTTTCGGGTTTAAGTTGTTTGACAGTGCCGCTATCTAGTGACATAAGTATTTCAAAATTGCGATATGCATTGTGAATAATTTATTATTACAACTTTTGCACGATATTAACACTAACCCCTCGGTCATTTACGATATAATCTTTCTATTAATTTATTCTTGAGTTTGATAATGTTTTCGGCTTTTAGAGTGACTCAAATGCACCCTTCAATAGCATAATTTATATGCATTGTAACATTACGACGTCTATTCCTTTGTTTAACATAAATTATCACCTCTGGTCCATTTCTTTTTTACCGTGTATATAGTATATCTTTAACTGTAACAAGTGTTTTTGTATCACCTATTTAGGCTTTAACTGATCTAGAATATTTACATACACTTAATAGTAGATTAATATCACTTAATCAGAATATATCAACTGTATATTTATGTTTTAAATTAGTTGATTATATTATTCATATCTTTCGTTTCTAGCCAAATAACACCCAACTTACATGTTTGTTTAGTGTAATAGTGTTAAATTTGAAGTACTATTTTGCCACTGACCTTTCCAAGGCGGTAGCCCTATTGTCAACCCTTTTATGTTTGTGATGTCATATCTTACCGTTTATTCATGTAGTTGTTGTTTATTTCTGTGCGTGTGTGTGGTTAACTGTGGTCCTTGGATGCTACATTTACTGTTCGACTTTTATATCTACGTTGGATGCAATAAAAAAAACATGTTTGATACCGTGAAAAGAGCACTTTGCTGTTTAAATTTAATTGTATATATATAACCTTTTGCAATGCAATTGGTAATGTTTGACTTTACTTGGTAAAAAGAAAAAATGATACTTTAATATATAAACATAAAATATGTAGAGACTAGGCTTCGATGCATACAGGGATTGTTCAGTTTGGTATCACATTATCAAATATCTCTCGGTGTGTTGTGAGCAATAGCAATCTTACTAGACTGACCATTTCATGAATACAAATCGGCATTGTGATGGGACTTCGCATACATTTCAGTCAAACTCTCTGAGTTCCAATTACATGATTAAGTTGCTCCCTGAACTCCGTGTGGCTGGAGCTGATCATTTGTGTATACATTTATTGTTTGACATAATTGGTATGTCCGCCTAGTGTGATCAATGGTAATAAAACACATATAATGAAGCACAGCCTAGATAGAGTCATACAAGATGTATTGTTTTATGAGTGTTTGTGATGTTTGAAACATTGTATATCAGTCGGAGTTAAATATACTCGGTAAAAAAAAATGGACCAGAAGTAATAATTGAAGTTGTAAACAGGAAATATATATATACAACTATTAAAATGCATCTATCGCTGAATTGATACACATTTTATACATTAGAATCGATTTTTTCTTTAAATCGAGCCAAAAATATAATAGAAATTATATCTCAAAGCATGAAGGGGTCATTACTGAAAACGTGCAGAATTGTATAAATTTAAAAGGGGCGGATATTTTCAATGTCGATTGTAAAGCCTTTACACGGACCCTTCGCGATATTTTTTCTCTGTCATGTTTCGTTCTAATTGAAAACGGCTTTCGGGTTTAAGTTGTTTGAAAGTGCCGCTATCTAGTGACATAAGTATTTCAAAATTGCGATATGCATTTTGTATTATGTATTATTAAAACTTTTGCACGATACTAACACTGACCCCTCGGTCATTTACTATATAATCTTTCTGTTAATTTATTCTTGAGTTTGATAACGTTTTCGGCTTTTAGAGTGACTCAAATGTACCCTTCAATGGCATAATTTATATGCATTGTAACATTACGACGTCTATTCCGTTGTTTAACATAAATTATCACCTCTGGTCCATTTCTTTTTTACCGAGTATATAGTATATCTTTAACTGTAACAAGTGTTTTTGTATCCCCTATTTAGGCTTTAACTGATCTAGAATATTTACATACACTTAATAGTAGATTAATATCACTTAATCAGAATATACCAACTGTGTATTTATGTTTTAAATTAATTGATTATATTATTCGTATTTTTCGTTTCTAGCCCAATAACACCCAACTTACATGTTTGTTTATGTAATAGTGTTAGAAATTGAAGTACTATTTTGCCACTGACCATTACAAGGCGGTAGCCCTATTGTCAACCCTTTTATGTTTGTCATGTCATATCTTACCGTTTATTCATCTTTGTACTTGTTGTTTGTTTATGTGCGTGTGTGTGGTTAACTGTGGTCCTTGAATGCTACATCTACTGTTCGACTTTTATATCTACGTTTGATGCAATAAAATAAACATGTTGTAACTTGATTTATTATACCTCACACAAAACGCCCATGCTTATCCCTATAGACAACAATGCGTGTTTTCTTAGTTAAGTTATTTCCAAAAGAGGAGATTTCGGAGAATGTTCACCCTTCGGATGTTGATTATCACACTGACTTCACCTCGGGCGATAATCATATCCTCAGGGCGCGCATTGTTACCATCACCCTCTGATACATGTGATATTTATGTAGTATTTTTTTATGTTAATAAATTATCCAGTTCCCATTTATTGAACATTATAGCTGAACAACATCCAGCTTACCCATTTGTGGTACAGTGGCATTTCTAGTCATGATGATACTAAGAAATATAAAAAAATCGGACAGGGAAAGTAGCATTCAAGGAGGACAGTAAACCACAAAACACAGAAACAAACACGCAAACAGACAAACAAGAAGGCAAACGCAATAATAAATGCAAACGACATCACAAACACAAAAGGGTTGACAATAGGGCTACCGCCTTGGAACGGTCAGTGGCAAAGTAGGCCACTGGGGGTTTAAACCGGTTGTAGGGTGCACCAAACCTCACACTTACCCTACTGTCATCCCGTTAAAACAGAACAGTGTAAATAAAGAAATCCCAGCCATGATCCAGTTTTTGGAATTTGATTTATTTCTTGATGCTGTAAGATGTAACTTTTATTCATTGCTATTGGTGAAAGAGCCGGATATCTCAGTAAAAGAAAATTCATAATCGCTAACTACTAATAAGTCATCATGTGCTATTGACGTCAACGTCGTCTACAAAGCAATTACAATCATAAATAGATACATGTATTTACAATGTAATGGATATAATGTTTTAACTGCTAAGTTCCATTATAAGGAAATTCCTTTACTCGATGGTAGGCATTTTTGTTTTGTTTTGTTTTTAATCCTCTTGTCCGTGTTCATTCTTCTAAGGTATCCCATTCTCAATGTTTATTGATATTCCCACTAGCGCTTTCTTAGTGTTGTGTGGTGGCTGTAAATGTCGTTCCATCTACAAATCCGTAGACTAAGTGTTATTATTTACTGGTCCTTTGGAGATCATCAAGCCCAACAGTTGTGGTTTTAAAATAGAATATCGCTTAAGCCACACCATGTGTAATAGTGTGTTTTAAAGACCTAGTTCCTGTCAAAGAGTATTGCAAAACCGAGAGCAACCGCATGTCGGTAACCTGGAGCTCCTGTCAACACGAATTGCATAACTATTACAACTATGTGTAAACGTCTGTGTAAACGAGTGAGCATTCGACCAAAACATAACAAATTGATTTAGAGCTATCGTGCATGTTAAAAAATCAGTTATGTTAAATCAATAGTCATTCCAACATATTCGCCCTATGTATCAGATGGCATCACTGTCATCTTCAAGAAAAATTTCCTTTTTGATTGACATAAATGGTTGTTTATATCTCGAATAAATCTTACTGTAGTTATATTCAGCAAGAATTGAGAGAAGATAAAACAACAGATATATAGACACTATCGACAAAATACAGGGAAAGCGAAACGCTCTTGGCGCCATGTTCAATTACTGCATACTGATAGTGTACTGGACATACATTGTTTTCTATATGTTGAACATACTTTTCTATAAACCAATAAACATTCTGACTCTGTTTATACGTCTGTGTCGTTATTTATCTTAAGAGAAAACCAGATTTGATATATATATTAATCCAACTGGCAGTCTGTAATTCAGAATTATTCTGAAGCACAATTGTTCGATGGAAATAAGTACGAGATAGTTTGTACACCGACGATAGATCATAGATCGTATTTTTCTAAAAGTTTTTACTCTGGCCTCTGCCAAATCTTTTGAGTACTTGCTTTGTGACTTTCTAGGCTTTTGATTTTTTATATCAATATATACATGATCATTTATGTGTTATACTTATATTGCCTATTAATGCTACCGCGTATGTTAGAGAATATAACCTGGCGGGGATATATATATATCTATTGTGAAATTATTGTTTACAATTGAACTCCAAACCGTGATATATTAAACGATAATTCACAGTAAACGATGTTCTATTTATTAAGTAAAACATGAAGATTTAAGTGATGTTTGAAAATCATAAAAAGTTGCGTCCAAGTAGTTGTTAGTTTAGCCTGACCTAGAACAATCTTCATACAATTGTGCATACTTTGTTTTGGTATAGGGTTGTAATAATATTAAAGCGTTTTTCACTAACGGCAGTTTAGACAATTATACTATGTGGACTTGCTATGAAGTTTGTGAAGCACTCATCTTCCTATTAGATAATATTTTCGTCAGGTATGGTACCACCGTTTATAGACAAATTGTTGGTATCCCTATGGGTACGAACTGTGCACCACTTGTCGTAGATTTGTTTTTATTTTGCTATGAAAGGGATTTCATGTTGAGTCTTTCACCAGATACCCAGGCAGATGTTATTGAAGCTTTTAATGACACCTCTCGGTATCTGGATGACATACTGAACATTGACAACCCTTTCTTTCCAACTAAGGTTCATAATATTTATCCTAAAGAACTTCGGCTTAATAAAGAAAATATATCTGATAATAACGCCTCTTTTCTTGATTTAGATCTCTCGATTGAAAATGGTAAAATAATTAGCAAAATCTATGACAAGAGAGATGATTTTAATTTTGACATTGTTAATTATCCCCACTTGGATGGGGATGTTCCCCGAGCAACTTCTTATGGGGTGTATCTGTCTCAACTTATTCGTTTTTTTAGAGCTTGTACTCGAGTTGAGGACTTTAATATTCGTAATCTTTGTATAACTAAAAAGTTACTCAATCAGGATTACCGTTACCATAAACTTCGTAAAACCTTTGCACAATTTTATTATCGTAACCCTGATCTTCTTTCCAAATATAAATGTAATTTAAGGACTCTTCTGCGACAAGGACTATCACAACCTGACTTCTATGGTGATGTGATTTATAAACTTCGTATGATTCTTGGTCATGATCACTTTCATACTATCTTTGTTAAACTTGTTAAAAAGTTTATCAAAAGAGGTTATGACCCTATCATTTTGCAACGTACTGCATGCTTGGTGGTGGACCCTTTTACAGTTCGCCACTATGCTTTCCTCTTTAATTGTACGATGACCGGACAGGCTGTGGACCCTATGATGACGCCTACCTAAAGCCCATTTGGACGGTGGCGTTTGATGTTTGTCCATGTTCTTTCTTGTCGTGCCCTTAATGGTGTATTCTCTTTCTGCTTTGGCTTCTGCCTAGTCATTGAGTACCTTCATTGTAGCTTTCTAGGCTATTGTTGTTGTTTTTTTGTATTATATTTACACGAGCATATTTGTGTTTTACTTATATTGCCTATTGATGCTGCCTTGTTGGTTAGAGTTTAGATCATGGCGGGGATTTCTTTATTTACACTGTCCTGTTTTAATGGGATGACAGTAGGGTAAATGTGAGGTTTGGTGCACCCTAGAACCGTTTAAACCCCCCAGTGGCCTACTTTGCCACTGATCGTTCCAAGGCGGTAGCCCTATTGTCAACCCTTTTGTGTTTGTAATGTCGTTTGCATTTTTTATTACTTTTGCCTTTTCGTTTGTCTGTTTGCGTGTTTGTTTTTGTATTTTGTGGTTGACTGTCGTCCTTGAATGCTGCTTTCCCTGTCCGATATTTTTAGCCTTCTTGATCATATGCAGTCAGTAGGTATATGGTTAATATCACACTGACGTTTGATGCTACACAGGGGTTTGAATTAATATATATTTTAGATATATAATCGAGCTGTACTATGTTTGTTTAACAGTTTATGGCAAAGCACGTATTGGTCTTGAAATGTCAGTGCGTATTAAATGTTTTTTTCCGATAGCGTTTGCTTTGATTTGTTTGCTAAAAAAAAGTTTGTTCATAGTTCATAGTACATACACCCTGATATGACGGTCACTCTTCTGATTAGGGAGGAGTCATCTGATAAACAAAACGTTTTGTTTTTCGACCAAAAATGCAGTTCAAATGTGTCCTACCCATACTACTGGAAGAGCAAAGCGTTGCATGTTTGAATGTATTTTTGTTTACAATTTTAAGTTTACCTGAAGACCGTATTGCCTACTGACGTTCCATGCCGGTAAACCTGTCTTAAAACTTATATAAAGCTAATATTTCTGATACTAACGCTTCTTTTCTCGATTTACATCTCTCTATTGAACATGGTGAAATAATTAGCAGAATCTATTGCAAAAGAGATGATTTTAATTTTGATTTTAATTTTGATATTGTTGATTATCCCCATTTACATGGGAATGTTCCCCGAGCAACTTTTTATGGGGTCTATGTTTCTCAACTTATTCGTTTTTCTAGAGCTTGTACTCAAAGACTTTAATATTCGTAATCTTTGTATAACTAAAAATCTACTCCATCAGCGCTACCGTTACCATAAACTTCGTAAAACCGTTGCAAAATTGTATTATCGTAACCATGATCTTCTTTTCAACTTTTAAGAACTCTTCTGCGACAAGGACTATCACAACCTGACTTCTACAAACTTCGCAAGATCCTTGGTGATGATCACGTTCATACTATCTTTGTTAAACTTGTTAAAAGGTTTATCAAAAACGGTTAGGACCCTATCCTTTTGCAACGCACTGCATGCTTGGTGGTGGACCCATTTACAGTGCGTCACTATGCTTTCCTCTTTAACTGTGCGATAAACCGGACAGGCTGTGGACCCTATGATGACGTCTACCTAAAGCCCAAAGGACGGTGACGTTGATGTTTGTCTGCAATGTTGTCTTGTCGTGCCCTCAATGGTTTATTCTCTAGTTGTTCTGGCTTCTGCCAAGTCATTGAGTACCTTCTTTGTAGCTTTCTAGGCTATTGTTTTGTTGTATTTATATATACAGGAGCATCTTTGTGTTTTACTTATATTGCCTTTGAATGCTGCCTTGTTGGCTAGAGAATAGTTCATGGCGGGGATGTCTTTTTATTTACACTATCACGTTTTATGGGGATGACAGTAGGGTAAGTGTGAGGCTTAAACCCCCAGCGACCTTTTTTGCCACTGACCGTTTCAAGGTGGTAGCCCTACTGTCAACCCTGTTTGTGTTTGTGACGTCATATGCCTTTATTTCTTATTTCTTATTGCCTTTCATGTTTGTCGTGTTGCGTGTTTTTGGGTTAACTGTCTTCTATGAAAGCTTCATTTCCTGTTCGACTTTTGTACTTATTTTCACCACTCTTTATGTCATGTATAGTCCTTGACTGTTTAAATATTCTCATTTATTTCGGTTTGTGGTGCAGTGCGGTGACATTGCGTTTGCTTGCTGTGGTTTTTATAAGACCAATTTTCTCATTTTTGTATATCAGAAGGCTATCAGGTATCAGCATTTGTATTAATTGTGTAAACTAGTTAATATTTAATGTAGATATAATTAACTTTGCAATTGACTAAATGGTAGAAAGGTAAATAAAATCGATTTCTTACTAAATAAAGTTCAATTTGTATAACTAAATGTGGCTTAACAACATCAATTAGTCTAATAAAACGTAGGTCAGCCTGACCGACTGGACAGGTATGAGATTCTAGTTAGGGAACGTATTTTAAAGTCAATTAAATATGTAACCGATATGTCAACAAGTGATATTGTCACGTTTGTTTACAACATGACGTCATAAATGTGCGTGAACAAACGCGCGAATAAAATCGGTTAATCGCTAATTGGCGCTTTATTTGGCCTAATCTGCCTAGCCAGATATCTGCAGGTAAAACATGCACGATACGATCTTGGCATGCCGAGATTAGTGACATGTACAAGGTTCAACATGTCTTATTGGACAATATGTTATATCGTCTTACAATAGACTTGACCGTTTGTTTTGCTTTCTTGGCATGGCATGACGCTTTCAAAGATTGCCCACTCTCACTTCCGTAATTTGCAATAACAAGGCATAATCGATATGTTATGGGCTAGAAATTGTACCATTAATGTCGACTGAAAGATGTATAATGTTAGAAACACGCAAGTTAACAGTTAAATTGGTTCGACTGCGTGGTGCTCACGTTTTGATTGAGAGGTTAAGAGTCCTTGGGTGGAATATTAGAGATAAAAACCAATATACAGAGACAGACATAACTCATAAGACTACTGTAAATATTATAAAGTGTACAATATTAGTGTTGTTTCTCTATGACTTTACATGCATACACTACACAATATTAAACAAAATAGCAGTATAATGCATGCATGTAGCACAATTTATAGAAAACATAATTAATCAAGAACATTACGTTTACTTTATTTCCAGGGATCATATACTTCATACAAGCTGCAATCAATGTAGATATTTGACTAGGATGAATTGCACCTGCACAATAAGATAATATAGAATTCCATAATTTTGCGAGATTCGCAAACAAACAAACAAACAAACAAACAAACAAAAACAAAAAAACAACAACAAACAGAACAAACAAACAAACACACAAACCAAAAAACAAACACACACACACAAACAAACAAACAAATCCACAAGTTTTTCTCAACAACTTTATCATAACTTCTCAATGAACTGTAGTAAATTATTTGTTTTTATTTAAATACCGTGACTCATACTTTTCAACCAAAATCCTGGTAAAACTCAACTGAATGAAAAACTCGGTCAGTCACTGCTACTGCTGCAGGTGTAATCAATTACTAAGGTGGTCGATTTACTACGTTAATCCGGAAATTAGCGAAATAATTGTGAGAATTGAATTGGATTTTATAGTCTAAAGAAACAAATATAGTTTGTCGACCGTATAGTATTACATAAGTGTAAAGTAGTATGTTAATCGTTGTTAGTTAACACTTTATTGTATGTAGGTTGATTTGTGCCAAATCGTCTTTTCGTTATTTCGCCGCTAAATAACACCGGTTTCGTTCTATACTATCTATTATATATATTAAATGTATCGCGGAGAGCTTTACGATAATTACATTTTGTCTCTCCATAAAACGGAAATGTCTTTCTTTAAACAATGTGTATACATGTTTGAGGATGAACGTCGATTTTAAGATTATTTCAGACAAAACACGAAGGTGTTTACTTGTAGCAGTGAACTTATGATCTGTTTCAGCGCTTCTTCAGTGGAATATCACGACGTAGACACATAACATGATACACCGCCCGGTCATGTTGCACTAACACCGGTCCGAGCATTCCTAGTGATCAGACTATACCACTTAACCAACCAATCAGCGGGCAGGGAAAATGTTCCAGGGAAAGTTCGGAGCTATTACACAGAATCTCTTAAGTTTGATTGGTTGACAAGGTAAACAAACCGAAAAATCTTGCTAAAAAAATTAGAATTCAGCTTTTAAAGAGTACTTATAAAGGTTAAATCATACATTTGTGCAATGTATTCATAATTTGTTACATAATAAAAAAAAGGAAGTATATTTTACATTTTCCTCATGTTTCTACGAGAATTTTCCATAGTCGTTATTAAGGCTATAATGTACGTCTATGGAAAATGAATTGGTGTATCATGACCTATTAGGGAACCCAGTACAGAGCTTAGAGCTATAATGTACCTCTATGGTAAATGAATTGGTGTAGTATGACCTTTAGAGCTGTAGGTAGGTCATACTACACCATTTCGTTTTCCATAGACGTACATTGTAGCTCTAAGCACGTCTATGGAAAATGAATTGTTTAGGTCATACTACTCCAATTCATTTTCCATATAATTACATTATAGCTCTAAGCTCTGTACTGAGTTCCCTAATATAAGAAGCTATATTTTTGCTTACTTGTTTTGAAAGACCTATCTCAGTTTTATCAAAAAAAATATACACAAACCATACGTTGAGTATGTTTTGAAAAAGCTGTTTGGGTCCAATGGTGCCGACCCACCTACTTGCATGTAGAAATATGAGGACAATGTAAAATATACTTCCTTTTTGTATTATGCAACAAATTATGAATACATTGCACACATTTATGATTTAACCTTTATAAGTACTCTTCAAAAGTTGAATTTTAATTATTTAACAAGATTTTTTTTTTTTTTGTCATCTGCGTAATAGCTCCGAATTTACCTGGAACATTTTCCCTAATTGGTTGGTAATTGGTGTAGTCTGATCTAAATAGACATTCAAAGCTGACTGAAGTTTGTTTCTTTCTGGCTAAATTGTTTGATACATTCATTCTTAGGAAAATGGTGCCTTTTATTTTTAGAAAAGAAAACATTTTCTACAATAACATGCAGTTGTTAACCAGTTAAAGCTATCTTGAAAACAAGATCTACTGAAAATGATATTTGTGATTATTGCAGATTTTACCATTTAAAAACAACTGTTTTTGTATATATTCAAAATCTGCCTTCGAATGAATTAATTAACATTATTCCGCAGTTTCTGTATGTGAAACCCTCAAGAAAATGCAACCTTTCAGTTTAAAAACTGATAAAAAATAGTTCTGAGACTATCCTCCCCAACTCCATTTTTAGGGCCATGCCTTTTTTTTACAATATGCTCATTTTACAAAATTGCATGTAACTGTAGTATTTATTGTATTTTTTATTAGATATTGTTGTACCATCTTTACTTGTCATTTTCATGCAACCATGCAGCCAATAAACACTGTTTGCAGTACATATCCATGAAAATTCATTAAAATGAAGGGGTTGGGGTAGAAAAAAACTTTTAAAAAACACAGAAAATGTCATATTTTTTTTACCTACTATATAAATGTATTAAACAGCGTAACATATTGACATATGGACACCAACCGTAAAGAAGCGATGAACTCAGAGTCAGAGTTTACGTCAACATCTTTTTTCCAAACAGACATAAGCGGCTTTTCGACATCTTTTCGAACAGATGTAGATTGTCGTTTTCTGATGTTTTTGCAAAACAAAGTATGCAACGCCCTCAGAAATGAATAAAACCTGCTCTAAATACCTTTAACTGTGTCAAACATGTGATCTACAGGCCAGTTTTGTATAACAGGTGTATGGCTACAACCCTTAGCAAAAGAATTTCATTTAACTATCTTGCATCATAAAACTTTCAAATATTTAAAAACCATGAAAAGAGTTATAAGAAAAGTAAAAATACACCATAATTCAACATTTCTCACACGTTCAAATCATTGTGTTAGAAAAAAAGTATGTCTACTTTCACTTTTACCCTATGCAGAATCTAGCTAATAGTACAAACATTTATCTTTTCAGATCGGTGAAATTCAGCCCATTTGTTGCATAATACAAAAAGGAAGTATATTTTACATTTTCCTCATGTTTCTACATGCAAGTAGGTGAGTCGGCACCATTCGACCCAAATAGCTTTTTCAAAACATACTCAACGTATGGTCTGTGTATATATTTTTTGATAAAACTGAGATAGGTCTTTCAAAACAAGTAAGCAAAAATATAGCTTCTTATATTAGGGAACTCAGTACAGAGCTTAGAGCTATAATGTAATTCTATGGAAAATGAATTGGTGTAGTATGACCTAAACAATTCATTTTCCATAGACGTGCTAAGAGCTATAACGTACGTCTATGGAAAACGAAATGGTGTAGTATGACATAACTATAGCTCTAAAGGTCATACTACATCAATTTATTTTCCATAGAGGTACATTATAGCTCTAAGCTCTGTACTGGGTTCCCTAATAGGTCATGATACCCCAATTCATTTTCCATAGACATACATTATAGCCCTAATAACGACAATGGAAAATTCACGTAGAAACATGAGGAAAATGTAAAATATACTTCCTTTTTTTCATATGTAACAAATTATGAATACATTGCACAAATGTATGATTTAACCTTTATAAGTACTCTTTAAAAGTTGAATTCTAATTTTTTTAGCAAGATTTTTCGGTTTGTTTACCTTGTCAACCAATCAAAATTAAGAGATTCTGTGTAATAGCTCCGAACTTTCCCTGGAACATTTCCCCTGCCGCTGATTGGTTGGTAAGTGCTGTAGAATGCTCGGACCGGTGTTAGTGCAACATGACCGGGCGGTGTATCATGTTATGTGTCTACGTCGTGATATTCCACTGAAGAGCGCTGAAACAGTTGATCATTATTTCATTGCTACAAGTAAACACCTTCGTGTTTTGTCTGAAATAATTTTAAAATCGACGTTCATCCTCAAACATGTATACACATTGTTTAAAGAAAGACATTTCCGTTTTATGGAGAGACAAAATGTAATTATCGTAAAGCTCTCCGCGATACATTTAATATATATAATAGATATTATAGAACGAAACCGGTGTTATTTAGCGGCGAAATAACGAAAAGACGATTTGGCACAAATCAACCTACATACAATAAAGTGTTAACTAACAACGATTAACATACTACTTTACACTTATGTAATACTATACGGTCGACAAACTATACTTAAAGTTTGGAGTTATGTGTTTACTCCATTGGTTTAGGTTCTCGGAGTGATCACTTCTGTGGGGCCTGAGAAAACAATCAATTCAGAATGTAGAGCAACTTTCTTTTAATGTATCACGTTATGGTATAGCAAGTGATCTTTAGGTAGCTACATGCCATTTTATGTGATTATTTCTCAGAGTGGTTGTCATGGTGAAGTGGACACTTTGACCAATGAAAATCTGTCCAGGCTATTTGCTGACCTGTAACCCTTACATATATTTAAATACTGACCAGTATATTTCGGCGGAACTAAATTGACTATGATTGATTAGGTCCGTAGAAATTCTCAGAGATATGACACAAACTGCTACAATGGGGTTCGGCAGCTTCCTGTATTCAGACAGAGAATGGTCAATTGATTAATGTGTGGTTACCTTGAAGTTCTTAAAGTGTACATATTTTTCTATTAATATCACTTTATGGCCGATCACTTGATATATGAGCCTGGTGAGAAACTCAGAGAATGGCCGTTCAGAGTTAAACTATTTGTAAGGATATACTATTAATTACCGCTGCATATTTGCAACTAAACCTTAAACATAGATAACTGCAAACTACAATTAACACAAATCAAATTATAATATATATATATGTATATGTAAATAAAAATGCAATATTAAATAATTGAAACAGGAAAAGAACATGCACACAATACGCTATTAATAATAGCTGGGTAACAATCCTTAACAAACAATCAATGCAATAGTTTTGGGACTACTTTATTATAAATAAAATATAATTGGAAATCATGGTTTCATGGGGTATGCTGTTTCTCTAAGAAATCCCTGGTCGCTTTTATGGCGTAGTAACACGGAACTTTCGTAACTGATTATTCATTTGGTATAGAGAACATTCATTTGGTATAGGGAACATTCATTTGGTATAACATGCATTTGGTAGAGGGAACATTCATTTGGTATAGGGAACGTCACTGAAGTCATTTATTCGGAAGGCACACATTTGATTAACACATAATAACAATTTTATCATTTATTAAGTTGTTTGGCAAATATTGGGCGCCGCTCCATATAGCGGGCTGACTGTCACAAGCACTTAGAGACGAAACTTTACGCGTATTGCACATTTTATTGAGAAAGACTCGTGAATGTTTAAATGACCAAATTAAATTACTCCCAGACAAACGTTTAAATAGTATCACGTCTTACACTTTTTGTGAACGTGTATAAATATCTACAACAAAGCATCTTAATCAATACGTCATGTGTAAGGATAACAGACGTTGTATTGTCAGTAGGGAAAATATGGTATTATGTTTTTT
The DNA here is from genome assembly GCA_037043455.1 of Cyrtodaria siliqua. NCBI lineage: Eukaryota > Metazoa > Mollusca > Bivalvia > Adapedonta > Hiatellidae > Cyrtodaria > Cyrtodaria siliqua. Next base: position 155,615 of record JAWPHD010001873.1, read on the forward strand.
ACAGCTATGACGTTACTTTTTATAAATATTAATTTCGGTTAACATGGTTAAAGATCACAGACAAAGCACATACGTTACGCATGCAATTTCATAATTAAAGTATACACGTACAGTCAAAATTTAAATTAATGTTCATTTATATTTTAAGACATTGTATTTTACAATATTGAAAATGTAATTCATGTTTTAACAGCACACCTTTGCATACAGTTTTTTTTGTGTGTGTTTTTAAAAACACACAAATATTTATAATAAGAAAATCATAATCTTTAAACCATGGATGGCCTATAGAAGCCCTTAGGCTTATATATATATTTATTCATATATTTCCAATGTGTTCCAATTATTGCCAGTGAAGTTTTGGAGATCAGTCACAAGTTCCAAAGCATTTGTTCACTTAAATATACAAATTGTAATTATACAAAATGCAAATTGTCTAGCGTTTGCCTTTAAAAAAAAGAGAAAGGGTGTTGTAATTAATTTATTTGTAAAGAAATGTTAACAGATGATGATACAGAAAAAAGAATCCGTCGAAAGCAGCGAACACAAACAGGAGAGAGCAAACTCGTTTCAGTAAGGCATTCCCGATTAAGTGAAAGTAAATAAGTGCATATCAGTGTCGCCTGAATATATTTTGTTCACCTGTTTACAATGAGATGCAAATACACATTCATCCCATACTACAGTACCGGAGTAACCAATGGCCATATTACGTGTTCCGAGTATTAACTTTCATACCACATCCATCCCCTTCTCCAAGAAGCGAAAACTGGGTTGACTTGGTATGAAGTAAAACCTTAATTTAGGCTTAAAATGTTTGCATATTGTAAAATTAAAACATTTAATAGGTAATTGTAAACAGGTTATTGCATTTCTTTTCAGTAAACAATGTTTTCACACATGTTTTATATCGAAAAATCCTGCTAATATAAGCTTTCCTATCGCTTAATGGAATTAAGGCGGTACCACGTAATGAGATAAAAATTCTATGCCTAACATAGAGCATCCTATTCGACTTGAATGACGTTCTCTTTATCATAATCAGTTATGAAAGTTCCGTGTTACTACGCCATAAAAGCGACCAGGGATTTCTTAGGGAAACGGCATACCTCATTAAACCATGATTTCCAATTATGTTTTATTTATAATAAAGTAGTCCCAAAGCTATTGCATTGATTGTTTGTTAAGGATATCAAGTTTGAGCAGTACTGACCTTTTCCCGCAAAATAATCACAGATAAACAATTTCACTATTAAATAATAGACGTCTGTTTTATTGTTGATTTAGAATGAATAACAGAACTATTCCATTAAGACGCATCAATGCAAAGTCTTTAAACGATCGAAAATGTTTCCTACTACGAGATGAAGAATATATCTGGAACTCTGACAAAATAATTGAAAATAATAAGAAGTAACGTCACAGCTGTAAAAAACATAATACCATATTTTCCCTAATGACAATACAACGTCTGTTATGCTTACACATGCCGTATTGATTAAGATGCTTTGATGTATATATTTATACACGTTCACAAAAAGTGTAAGACGTGATACTATTTAAACGTTTGTCTGGGAGTAATTTAATTTGGTCATTTAAACATTCACGAGTCTTTCTCAATAAAATGTTCAATACGCGTAAAGTTTTGTCTCTAAGTGCTTGTGACAGTCAGCCCGCTATTTGGAGCCGCGCCCAATATGTGCCAAACAACTTAATAAATTATAAAATTGTTATTATGTGTTTATCATGTGTGTGCCTTCCGAATAAATGACTTCGGTGACGTTCCCTATACCAAATGAATAAATGACTTCAGTGACGTTCCCTATACCAAATGAACGTTCCCTATACCAAATGAATGTATACCAAATGAATGTTCCCTATACCAAATGAATGTTCCCTATACCAAATGAATAATCAGTTATGAAAGTTCCGTGTTACTACACCATAAAATCGACCAGGGATTTCTTAGGGAAACAGCATACCCCATGAAACCATGATTTCCAATTATGTTTTATTTATAATAAAGTAGTCCCAAAGCTATTGCATTGATTGTTTGTTAAGGATATCAAGTTAATAATCAGTTATGAAAGTTCCGTGTTACTACGCCATAAAAGCGACCAGGGATTTCTTCATTGGGGAAATAGCATGAACAATTATACGATGACTTCTAATAATTGTTTATGTATTATAAAATACTCCCAAAGCTATTGCATTGATTGTTTGTTAAGGATTGTTACCCTGTTTGTTAAGGATTGTTACCCTGTTTGTTAAGGATTGTTACCCAGCTATCATTAATAGCGTATTGTGTGCATGTTCTTTTCCTGTTTCAATTCTTTAATATTGCATTTTTATTTACATATACATATATATATATATTAAAATTTGATTTGTGTTAATTGTAGTTTGCAGTTATCAATACAAATACAATACAGATCTTTTATTCACTCAGTTCATACATATACATGAAAACATGAGGTAATGCATATAGAATATATCGTACAAGGCTCTATTACATGAGTTATTTAGTATTAACAATAGATTATTAGACAGATGTAAATCAAGTGAATTTACTTTACTGTATGTATTGGAGGAGCTAAATTATATTCGTAATTTAAAACTATATCTATCATTTATATATAGTTCATTTTCAACACACTGTCGAAGAAGTAATTTACAACCACACTCTCGTATGACTTTACACACATTTTTCAAATCTCATAATAACATATACGCATACATTTCTACTTGAATCTATTCAATATTTGCTTTACAAATTCACACGCTTTTCTAAATTCTTTCTTGTTTGTTGAATTCATAATGTTGTAAAATGTATGTATATTCGGCTTTTTATAGTATTTCTTTTTCAAAAAAGTATTTCGTAACTTACTAAGTGTTTTACATGTTAGAAGGTAATGGTATTCATCTCCTATATCTTCATTACATAAAGTACAGACTCTGTTATTATGCACAATTTTATTCCAGCGTCCGGTTTCAATTGGTAACTTGTGGTTTCTTGTTCTAAACTTTACCATATACTTGAGTAGTTTACCGGGTGTATCTGTCAAGTATCTCTAAAAGCCAAATTTAGTTTTAAATAATCTGTATATATAATAACTACAAGAATTTTCAACTGTTTCATACCATTCGTTTAAAAATAGATCTACGAGCTTTTGATGCGCAGATTCAATCAACCACTTACTATTTGGAAAGTCGTGCGTTTCCCAGATGCCACTAAACCCACATTTAATTAAGATTTCTTGATACATTTAAGCCATTTAAAATTTTAATTTTTTCTTTGTACTATTGCTGTATTTGTATAAGCTATGCAATACTATGTACACATCAGCTGAGAGTTCATTACTTTCTGGAGACACTACCTTTGACCAACATGATAACATTTTTGTGTAAATTTCAATTGAAATTGGCATAGTACCGGTATCTATGTTTAAGGTTTAGTCGCAAATATGCAGCGGTAATTAATATTAAGACTAAGTGCTCCTTACAAATAGTTTAACTCTGAACGGCCATTCTCTGAGTTTCTCACCAGGCTCATATATCAAGTTATCGGCCATAAAGTGACATTAATAGAAAAATATGTATACTTTAACATGTTTAAGAACTTCAAGGTAACCACCACACATTAATCAATTGACTATTCTCTGTCTGAATACAGGAAGCTGCCGAACCCCTTTTTGCAGTTTTTGTCATATCTCTGAGAATTTCTACGGACCTATTCAATCATAGTCAATTTTTGGCCTAAGGGCCTATGTTTTTTTCATATGAACAAGTTTGAACAAGTTTATTATCAAAATTCCATTAGGCAAATAGCCCATGAGGATATACATTTTGTTTTACAACACATGACTGACAGTCAAAATATACAATATTCACAACTAATTAATTTTACAAATGCACTATTTGTTATGATAACATCATATATATATTTTTTTAATAATAATTCCTTTCATTTGTGTGGAGAAGGCTTTTAGCCATTACAGTTGTACACAATATACAGGTCAGATTTGCTTAATTTAAAACATGTAGCTACTACCAACAGACAAGTTTGTGAATTAATTCAATTATTTGCAAACGAACATTCATTTCGTTTATTAAAAGATTTGTAAACAAAAATAGCCACGTTTCTAATTTCTTTTTGACATTCTGAGTTAATTAACAAAATAAGTTTCTGCATATTTGGCCTATCCCAATAATATTTTTTGATATATTGTTTTCTGAACTCCGAGTATATAGGACATTCTAACATAAAATGAAACTCGTCTTCTAGGATATTACAAAATTTACATTTTCTCTCATTTACCGGAATTCTATTAGGTTTATTCCAACGTCCTGCTTCTATTTCTAGTCTGTGCGAGGATACTCTTAATTTTGTCATGGCAATTCTAAATTTTGATATATTACAAATATTAAGATAAGGTTGAAACTTGAAAACACATATACAGTTATAAAAGCGTGCTCTACTTGAATCAGCTAGTCTACTATTCCAATTTTGGCTAAAGTTGTCATGTAATCTCTGTTTAACAACATACAGAAACAATTTAGGATTACCCACCGTTTGGGCTAACCACGCATCATTGAAACCCATAATGCTTAATATATCTCTAATTAAAGATGCCCAATTTTTTATGTTGGGTTGAGCATTTATATCATTTAACATCAAAACATATATTTGTTTTACATATTTATTTTCATTACTTTGTAATATCTTAACCCAGTATTTTATAATATTAAAATGACGATGACATAACATAGACTTTCTACCCAGTTCTCCATATATAAAATCGTTTTGTGTTGACTTCTTTACTCCCAATAACCTTTTACAAAATTGCATATGTACTCTTTCAATGGCATTCGCCTGTAGAAACCCCCAAACTTCAGATCCATAGTTCAAAATGGGTGTAATCAGCTTATCAAACAAATCTAGCCTATGTTCAACCGATAACGCCGTAAATTTGTAAAGACATTTATTCATTTTAAAAATTGCTTTCAAAGCTTGGCCTGCAAGTGTTGCCTGAGCATCAGAAAAAGAGCCACCAGTTGTAAATACAATACCTAGATAACTAAAACTGTTTACTGTATCTAATGCATTTTCTTTATAATAAAAGATTAGACCTCTCGGTAATGAACCACCTATGTAAACAACATGCCCAGACATGCCCAGACGAAGACTGATGACCTCGTGCTTCCTCGTGCTTCTGCCGTTACCGTTATGTGTGAGCGCTTTTTTTTACTCTCGTGCAATTTTGTTGTGTGTATGTTTTCTTACGCTTTTAATTTCCTTTAACGGACCTGTGTACATTAACTTGAAGTTATGTGGTAGAAGACTGTCTGGTCAATATTTAAAACTGACTGAAACATAATATATGGACCACAGTACAGTTACCAACACTATTAACATATACAGGTAGTGATTTAATGTGCCTAGTCCAATTAGACTAAGTGAGACTTTTATGCACCATTACCCCACTGGCAAACAGATCGACACAATTATGGGATTTGGAAGTGAATGGACAAAACCAGATTAACTGAACTATACCTTCATTTATTAGGTCATGACCTATACTAGTAACGGTATGTATGTAGATATAGGTAAACAACAACATAATTGTTGTGAAATTATTTGTTCGAATATATTATTCCTATTTTAATCTCGGATAACAATGTGCTAATTTGACTATTCTACTTTCTGGGATATTATATCATATATGTGGTAAATCATAACTACATATCATGCTTAGAATATTTACGGTTGTTCTGTGAGATCCATACTTATATGTATATGCACAACAATTTATTTTATTGAATAAGTTTATGTTTTTTCTTCTTAAGATAATCTTATCTTAAATGTGTTGCTGTTAAGATATGTCCACGTTATAGCTGCTAGTCCCGAGATATGCATACTTTATACGCTTTTTGCTTGTCAGAGATAAACTGACTCTTGTTGAGATAAACTTACATTAAGCATTGTTTCTGAAATACACTTACATTATGTTTTTGCTCCTTGAGTAACCCATATGTATCTTTACTCTCTATTAGGCGGGGACCCAAGCCTGAAAAAAACGAAAACGTTTACCCGGAAAGATATACTCCTGATTTTTTAAATATTTACAGATGGGGGTCTTGTACATATGAAACCACTGTATGGACTTCTGGCATACTTTGCATTTCGTAACAGCATCGCGATTTCTACGGTAACCCATTCGTACCAAGCCAATATATGAAAATCGCTGAACAAACAGTCAAAGGAAAATAAAGAAATTTGCACACGTCCTTTTAGGCAAATACAGTTCCATTATTTGAAACCTATATGTGTATATGAAATATCAAACTACAGAATCAAGACCTGATTATGTTACACCTTACTAATTTTAACAAGAGTTATAGACCTTTCATGAATTTTGTTTTGTCCTGTGCCAGGGATAATGCAAATTTCTTGTGTTCACAATAACTGCAGTAAACGGTTTCCGATTTCCATTAAATGTTGTATGGTGTGTACAAGGCCTTTGATCACAAGGCCTTTGACAAGTTCAATACTGAGTAAAACTGACACTTGCTTTTAAAGAGTTATTACCCTTAGTTATTGAAATAATAGGCACATTTTAGCTTGAATACACACCTTACTTTAGTAAACGGATTCCGATCTTCACATTATTTATCGTGAGACTTTATATGAATATGAACTTTGACAAGATGACAATGAGCAGAATTGACACCTGCCTTACTGAGTTATTGCCCTTGACTATTGCAAAAATGCAAATTTCTGCTTTCGTACACAATACATTAAATAGATTGGTTTCGATTGTCACACAGTTTGGCGTGTAACTTTGTATCACACGGATTTCAGAAAGGTTAGACGAGTATCAAGTTATTGCTCTAAATTGTCGAAAAATTCGATCGTCTGATTGTTTCCTACTTTCCTTTGAAATAGCATCAATTACTGTGTAATATTCTAATTTAACAAAGAGGATATTATCCTCTGACTAAGGAGCGTAATTGTTTTCACGATGATTGTAATACATAGCATTTGATATTCGATGCTGTTTGGGATAATATTATTAAGGTCTCGGTTTTGTTTGACAATGAGAACAATTGAGGAGTGGTTTACAAAGTTATCGCCCTTGATGTTTGCAAATATTTAAATTTGAGAACACAGCAACTTCAGTAAACGAGTTCTTATTCTCACTAATATTTAGTTGAAGAGTTTTGGACAATTACACCATGTGGACTTGTCACGTACATTTATTTTCATATAAGATAATATTTTTTACACATATGAAACTAGTTAAGTATGACACTACTGTTTATAGACAAATTGTTGGAATCCCTAATGAGAACGAAATGTGCAACTCTTGTTGCAGATTTGTTTTTGTTTTGTTATGTTAGAGGTTTCATTTTTAGTCTTTTACCGCTTAGGCAGATGTAATCGAAGCCTTTTATTATACCTCTTTGTATATGGATGATATTTTGGACAATTACAACCCTTTATTTTCTTTACTACATATACTTTCTTTCCAAAGAACTTCACCTCAAAAAAGCTAATATTTCTCATAGTTGCTATATCTTCTTTACTCGATTTACATCTCGCGATTGAAACTGAGAAATAAAAAGCAAACTCTATGACAAGAGAGACCATTTCAATGTTGACACTGTTAAGGGCACGACTAGACAATATTAAAGACAACCATCGAACGTTATCGTTCTTTCAGGATTTAGGTAGACGTCACCATAGGTCCACAATCTTTCCGGCGATCGCACAATGAAGTGGAAAGCAAAGCGGTGAACTGTAAATGGGTCAACCACTAAACATGCAGTGCGTTGCAAAATAATAATGTGACAACCTCCTTTGATATGCCTTTTAACAGTGATCATTACCCAATCTTTACCAGGATCACCATGTGACTCTTAGAAAATAGTCTGTCACATGACCATAGCTAAAATATCAAAATGGTTATCAGAAATCATCTCCGCGACCTGACACCACTAATACCATGGGTGATGCTGAGTGGTAAACAATCGAACGGAATTCCGATTACTTTGGACATTTTTGATGAATTTAGGTTAGTATTTTAATTTTAGGTAGGCTGTTTAGAGCTATGCAATTTTAGAAAGGGATGGTAAGAACAAACGCTATACTGCAACTGGAAAACGCAATGGTAGAGTCCATTTTGATTGTTTTAATGGCGGAGTGATATGCCAAAGAATACATTTTATCCTACCGCAGCATAATGCTGAGCAAACATTAGTGTTTATTCACTAAAATAAATATTGAATAAGAGCAAATAGCTTATATTTGAAAAGGTTTGCGTTTACTGCATTCGTTTTCAGGAAAGTAATAACGACCAAAATATATTAATCCAAGAGTTAACATAAGCTTTAGCACAATAGTGTGTTACGTGATCTACAGCAGCAGTAAGACAGGACGTTATACCTTTGGAGATGTCTGTAGTGGTGCAGACACTAGAAATAGGAAGACAGTGTACTTTATTAGGCTGTTTTTGTAAATTAGGAATCCCGTACATAGTTGGAAGTTTGGTTTGCTTTTCATCTACTCCAGCTTTAATAGTGCTACATTGAGTTTTATATCCGGACAAACCTTTGCAAAGGTTTATCATAACCCTGATTTACTTAAAGTATTGTCAGAACTCTTCTGCTACAAGGTCTGTCACAACATGAATACTATGGTGACTATATGTACATACTTTTTAAGATTATTGGTCATTATCACATTTATACAATCTGTGTTAAACTTGTTTACAAACATAACAAAATAGGATATGCCCTATCATTCTGCAATGCACTGCATGTTTAGATGTTGACCCATTTACAGTTCGCCACAATGTACAATTAATGTTGCGATGACCCGACAGATTTTGAACCCTATGATGACTTCTACTCTAGGCATTTATTACGATATATAGTATAGAAGGCTAGAGAGAATATAGGTATAGTATATGTATATAGTAAAGGGCCTTCTTCTGCTCTCTATCTCTATCCTTATATACTGTATATCGTAATGAATGCATGTGCTTCTACCTAAATAGGGCAAGGGATGGTAACGCCTAATTTTTGACTTTAATATTGTCTTATCGTCATCATTCTTTTTTTGTCCTGGCTTCTGACAAGTATTTGCTTTGTGGCTTTCTGGGAATTTCTATTCATATATACATGATCATTTTGTGTTATACTTATATTGCCTACTAATTGCTATTATTACTTCCTAGTTTGTAAGGGGTTATAGCCTGGTTGGTCGAATTTTATTGGAATGAAAATAGGGTAAGAGTGAGGTATGGTGCACTCCAGAACCTGGTTTAATCCCAGCAGCCTTTATGTCACTGACCATTCCAAGGAGGTACCCATATTGTCACTGACCATTCGAAGTAGGTACCCATATTTCAACCGTTTGAATTTGCCATTTCGCATACTTTGCTCTTTTCTATCCTTGTGATTGGTGTTTGTTTCAAATACGTGTGTTTGGTTGACTGACTGTGTTCTGTGAATGTTATATTTCCTTCTCGACTTTTATACCATAATTTGTTTCTGACTCGAAATAGGATATGGATCACATTTAGTGATACTTATAGTTTTAAACTGTAAACATGATTCTATTACACTATTTAATATATTGCGTCCCATGGATCAAGGCGATACAAACCGTAGGAAAATATTCAAGTTCATGATCTTTTGAGAAACGTTGACAGACTTCTTAACCAGAAGTTGCCTGTTCAATCAATCAGAACCTAGAATTGAAACTCAAGATCACAGAAACACCAATGTTGGTTGGACAGTTAATGATCATATGTAACAAAAGTGCAAATTTCAAATAAATCATTTAGATAGTATTCAAGATATTTTGGAGAAACTCTGTCAGACGTCATACCCAAACAATGATGTCGCTCAATCGCCTTTCAACGAAAATAGTCAATAAAACCCCCGTTATCTTCCTCATAAATACAATCATACGACTGTGACAAAATAGTGAACCAATTTGGAAGTTTACAATTTGACAAGACAGTAATTGCAGTAACTATTATTCTATTTACAAGGTAAATTAAAGGTCCATAACTGTATTAAGAAATCTAAAATCTACCATCGAACGGATTCTAAATATCTGCCAGTATGTTAATGTTATTATGACACTAAACGATATGGTGTAAACCCTAAACAATTAAAGATAGTTGTTGCAATAACCATATTTTCTAAGTTAATTAAGGGCCATACCTCTATTCCAAAATGGCAAAACAATTTGATGTATCATACATATTATTAACATATACTTGTATCCTATTTGTATATAAAATTTCCATCCAAAATGTTGTTTAATTTTCAACAAAACTTGATTAATTAACATAAACTCAACACAAAAATGTAGTTTCGTAGATAATCAGGGGCCATAACTCTATTTATAAAAGGCAAACGTTCACATAGATCGTAAGGAAGTGATGTCTGTTTGATATAAGGCCTCACAGCAATTTTAGTTAAAATCCAAAATAAGATAAAGAAGTTATCAAAACCTTGCACCTAAGCTTTACCCAAAATGTGCATTTTTGTTAAGTAACTCAAGGGTCATAACACTATTCTGAAAAGGAGAAAATCGGCCTTGCTCGTTAGAAAGTGGCATCTTAACGATATAACACTTCACAGTAAAGTTGGTTTTAACCGAAAACAATTCACAGAAGATCTTAACAACGTGCATGAAAGCTTTAGCCAAAAGGTGGATGCCCGTCCCTCCCTCCACCCATCTGTCCGCCATCATCAATCCTTAAACCGCTTTTGATTTAAAAAGAAATATTTGAAAATTGCATTCGGCATAAACAGAATATAATCAGGCGTGCTTATGTCTTATTTATGTACAAAACAATATAATATCGCTAAAATATAAACTTGTACACATTTTTCTTTGAATATCAATATTTTCTTATCACTTATGGGCTTCCGTAGAAAATGCGTTGGTGTTACGAAATGCAAAGAATACCATTAATCCATACAGTGGTTTCGTATAGAGTACAGTTTCTGCTATTGATATGCAAAAAATCACGAGTATATCTTTCCGGGTAAACCAAAAGTGTTTTTTTGCACGATACGAGAAGTTGGGTCCCGGCCTATATATACACTATTTGAGATATGTTTGATGTACATATTTTTGCTGTCTGAGATATCCTCACTTTATAATAATGCTTTAATAATGTGTTTGCTGCCTTAGATATACATACTTTATATGCCTTGAAGCCTAAGGTGTGCATGCTTTATATGCTTTGCTGCATACGATATACATGCTTTATATGCTTGGCTGTCTGAAATGCATATTTTGTATTCGTTGCTGTCTGAGATATTCCCATTCTATAATAATGCTTTGCTACATACTTCACGTGTTTGGCTGTCCGAGATATAAAAACGTATATTCTTTGCGGCCTGAGATATACATACTCCATATGCTTTTCTGTCTAAGATATACATGCTTTATATGCTTTGATGCCTGAGATATACATACTTTATATTATTTGCTGCATGTGATATATATACTTTAGAAGCGTTTCTGTCTAAGCTATACATGCTTTATAAACTTTGCTGCCTGAGATATACACGCTTTTTATTCTTTGCTGCATAAGATATACATATTATATATGCTTTTCAGTCTAAGATATACATGCTTTATATGCTTTGATGTCCAGGATATTCATGCTTGATATGCTTTGATACCCAATATATACATGCTTTGTATTATTTGCTGCATGTGATATACATACTTTATAGGTTTGTCTAAGATATACATGCTTTATATGCTTTGATGCCTGGAATATAGCTGCTTTGTATAGTTCGATGTCCGAGATAAACATGCTTTGTATTCTTTAATCCATGAGATAAACATGCTCTGTATGCTTTGATGCTTGAGATATACATGCTTTGTGTTCCTTGATGCCTGAGATATACATTCTCTATATGCTTTGGTGCCTGAGACATACATGCTCTATATGCTTTGATACCTGAGATATGGATGCTTTATATGCTTTGATGCCTAAGATATACATGCTTTATATGATTTGATGTCTGATATATACATGCTTTATATGCATTGATGACTGAGATATAAATGATTTATATGCTTTGATGCCTAAGATACACAAACATTTTAATTATCATTTGATGCCGCAGTTATAATTGCCTCATATGTGTTGTTGTATGAAGCATACACGCTTTATGTGTTCATGGTCCGAGACATACATTTTTTATGGGTATGCTGTCTAAGATATACTCCTGCTTTTCTGCCTCAAATATACATACTTTATGTGAGTTTTCTGCCTGATATAGACATACATTATATGATCTTCTGCCTGAGAAATACTTTGCTGCCAAGTTATATGCTTTTCTGTCTGAGAGATACTACTTTATGTGCTTTGCTGTGTGATGTATACATATGTTATGTGTATGAATATGTTATTTGCTGTTCTGCCTGAGAGATACATACCCTGTGTTGTCTGAGATATAATTAATTTTTTTAACATACTTTGCTGCTTGAAATATACATACTATATAATGACGTTTAGATGTCAGCTATACTTACTTAATATGTTCTGATACTTGAGATACTTCTTGTTATGCCTTGGTGCCTGAGATATACTAGCTAAGATATACTAGTTTAGAATATGTGTTTGCTGGAATACACTTTAATACTTTATGTGTGACTTTTGTGATGTAATCACTTCATGCTTCTTGGAAGCTCTCTGATATAGTCCATGACATGCTTCAGAATTACTTAATATATATTATTAGTTTACTATTACCATCATTACCAAAAAATACCATGACAACATATACTTAGGTTTATATCAAAAATAGTTTTTTAAGGTAAATTGTTCACAAAATGCAGAATGTTTTGGTAATTCTACATTTTTCTTTTTTACAACTGCTGATTGCTGTCTCACTATGGTCCCCATCTTTGTTTATCGACACCTATGACTAGTATAAACATATTGTCTGTTAATTGTCAGGTCTTGGTGCAGAGAAAAACGTATCGATGTATTTAACTACCTAAAAAGTAAAAACTGTCACATTTATTGCCTTCAGGACATTCACTCTACTACAGCAACTGAAAACTTTATTCGCACACAGTGGGGAAATGATTGTCTTTTTAGTTCAGGAACCTCGAATGCAAGAGGTGTTGCAATACTTTTCAACAAACACTTAGATTATAAAGTACATTCTCACATATCAGATAACGAAGGTAACTTTCTCATAGATGACTTAACAGTTGACAATAACAGATTCACACTCATCACTTTATATGGCCCAAACAATGACTCTCCCAATTTTTACGACAGTATTTTATTAAAATATGAACAGGTTAAAAACAGCACTCGAATAATGTGTGGAGACTTTAATATTGTTCAAGATCCAATCCTTGATTATTCTAATTACAAAAGCATAAATAACAATAAGGCACGAGAGCGAGTTTTAGACATTAAATGCGATTATAATCTAATTGATCCTTTTAGAGAATTACATCCCCAATTAAAACGGTATACTTGAAGACGAAGAACTCCTTTAAAACAAGCTAGACTCGACTTCTTCCTTGTTTCTGAAAATATGTTTTCTTCAATAGAAAATTGTACCATTGAACCCAGTTACCGCTCTGATCATTCAATGATAGTTCTAAAATTGAATTTTAATCAATTTATACGTGGTAAATCCCTTTGGAAACATAACAACTCTCTTCTAGGTGATATTGAATACTTAAACACAATAAATAGAAAAATTAAAGACATTAAAACACAGTATGCTGTTCCAATTTACAATATGGAGAACATAAGTAATATCCCCGATAATGAAATACAATTTTCAATAAATGACCAACTTTTTCTCGAAACACTACTCATGGAATTACGCGGTAAATCTATATCTTATTCTAGTTATAAGAAGAAAATTACAGATAAAAGAGAAAATGAATTGATTGCTGAAATAGAAACCTTAGAAAATAACTTGTCTTTAAATAACTTAGAAACCTTAGAAACATACAAAAATGAATTAAGAATATTAAGAAAACAGAAAATGAACGGCTACCTAATTAGATCAAGAGCAAATATAATTGAGAATGATGAAAAACCAACCTCATATTTTTGCAATTTAGAATTCCATAATTACTCTTCAAAGATAATTCCTAAAATAGAAAAACAAAATGGAGAAATCATATCAGATCAACATGAAATTTTAAAAGAGACTAAGAAATTCTATGAACAACTATATACTAGCAAAGACAATGAACCAGAAAATATTAACTTAGAAAATGACTTAAAAGACTTTGATATACCTAAACTTACAGATAGTGAATAAATTAATCTTGAAGGCCATATATCCTTTGAAGAAGCGTCTGAAACACTCAGAAAAATGAAAAATAACCGTAGCCCAGGGTCAGATGGATTTGGTGCTGATTTTTTAAAAGTATTTTGGCAACAAATAGGGCATTTTGTAGTAAGATCTTTAAGCTATGGCTTCAGTAAGGGCGAACTATCAATAACTCAAATAGAAGGAATAATAACCGTTATACCAAAGGAAAATAAATCGAGACTGCATATAAAAAACTATAGAACAATCTCCCTCCTAAATTGTACATATAAAATTGCCTCAGGCTCTATTGCAAATAGAATTAAATCAACACTTATTAAGCTGATAAATAACGATCAATCTGGTTTTATCTTTGGAAGATACTGAGGAGAAAACACTAGACTTATATATGATGTTATGCAATACGCAGAAGAAAATAATCTGCCAGGTTTAATTCTCTTGATTGATTTTGAAAAAGCTTTTGATTCTCTGTCATGGGTCTTTATATTTAAAGTACTTACATTTTTTAAATTTGGAGAAAATTTTATATCATGGATAAAGATTTTATATAAAAATGCAAAATTGGCTGTTAACCAAGGAGGAAACCTGTCATCGTTTTTTAACATCGGAAGGGGCTGCCGTCAGGGCGACCCCTTGTCACCTTATATTTTTATTTTGTGTGCTGAAATATTGGCAATTAGAATAAGAAATAATAAAAATATTAAAGGTATTACTATAGAGAACGTAGAAACTAAACTTTCGCAATATGCAGACGATACATCTGTTATTTTGGATGGATTTTATACATCTGAATGAAACACTCTCAGAACTATTAAAATACTCTAAATATTCTGGTTTAAATATAAATTTTGACAAAACACAAGTTGTATGGATAGGGAGGAAAAATTACAGTTCAGATACAATCAAAACAAAATGGAAACTTAACTGGGGAAAAGATAATTTCAAGCTACTAGGAATACATTTCAACGTCGACTTAGGTAAAATGATAGAATTAAACTATAATGATAAGATATTAAAAATCCAAAATACAGTAAAGATATGGAAGCGAAGATATTTAACACCGATTGGTAAAATCACAGTTATTAAAACATTACTACTTCCTATTTTAAATCATTTATTTATATCTCTTCCAAATCCAAATGAAAACACAATAACAAAAATTAATAACATATTTTATGACATTTTATGGGAAGGCCCTGCAAAAAAAAAAAAATCCGTAATAGTTAAGCAACATTTTGAAGGTGGTCTCAAAATGATTAATCTTAAAGCATTTATATTCAGCCTTAAAACTACATGGATAAGACGACTCATAACTAATGAGGGCACTTGGAAGCAACTGGTTGAAAAAATAATAGATATTAAAAAAATTAACATCTTTTGGCAAAAATTACTGTGAAACATTAATAAAAAAAATTAAAAATAATTTCTGGAAAGATGTGCTAATTTCATATGTTAAACTTATTGATTTTAGTTTGCCTAACTCACCTGAGGGCTTTTTGTCAAACCCACTACTCTATAATAACAATATTTTGATTGGCGGTAAGCCGTTTTTTAACGAAGTATGGTATAGGAAAGGCATCATTTTTATAAATGACTTAATCAATGAAAATGGTAGATTTTATTCTTTTACTGAGTTTGAAGAAAAAACTGGCATTTAAACAAATTTTCTAATCTACGAAGGAGTAGTAGCTGCCATTAAACCTTTAGAAAACAATTGCAAAACAAAATAACAATGAACAAATTAGAAAACCCAATTTTACCTGCGAATATTAAATCAATCATCAAAAACAAGAAAGGTTGCATTGATATGTATTCTATTTTTAATAGAAATAATGAAAGTCCAACATCAAAAATCAAATGGGAACATATTTATGATATTGAAGCCGAAACATGGAAAGACATATATTCATCCCCTTTCAAAATTACCTCTAGCACAATACTACAATGGTTTCAAACAAGAATTAACCATCGGCTTCTTTCAACACAGCATTATCTACATAAAATAAAAAAAGCTGAAAACCCTTTCTGCCACTTCTGCCACCAAGACGAGACTATAGTTCATACGTTTTGGACCTGTCCATCATCTCAGAATTTTTTAACACAGATAAGCTCATTCTTTTTAACAAAAAAAATAAATCTGAATCTGTCAGAACAAGCATTTATTTTTAACACAGGTGAAGAACAATCGACTGTAGAGTTACAAATTATTTTAGAAATGAAATACTATATATTTACCTCAAAACGACTAAAAACACCGCTCTCCCTTACCCCAATGATATACAGACTAAGGTATCTGTATGAAACACATAGACAAATCGCAATTAGAAATAATCAACTAGAAAGATTTGAAAATTCATGGAGCAAGTACAAAACCATTGTAGATTAATCAGTATTATATTATCCATGCACTTCTCCGGGTACAATTTTAGAGCAAACCCAAGACACTGACAATTCGTAAATCAATTATATCAATATTGAATATTTAATACTTACATATTTTCAATTTTTATAAGCAGAAGGGGCTTTGGACAGCAATCAACTGTTAGGTAAAGAAGTGTTTTTTTTCCTTAAACAGAATTTTTCTTTTTCTTCCTGAAATCATAATTTTTATGCTCCCTGCCATAACTACAATACATGTATATTTTCTGTATTAATTGTAATTTCATTATGCTAAAATAGTATTTCATATAACTATTGCATGTAAATGTAAAGATATTGTAAGGTGTGGCAAGGGATGGTCCTCCCCGACCCTTGCTCCACCAATTGACGGGGAGATTAAACGGGTCGTCAGAAGACGCCTCAAAAAAACAAAAACAACAACAAAAAAACAAAAAACAAAAAAAATTAGTTCCGCCGAAATTTACTGGTCAGTATTTAAATATCAGCAAATAGCCTGGACAGATTTCCATTGGTCAAAGTGTCCACTTCACCATGACAACCACTCTGAGAAATAATCACATAAAATGGCATGTAGCTACCTAAAGATCACTTGCTATACCTCAACGTGATACATTAAAAGAAAGTTGCTCTACATTCTGAATTGATTAATTTCTCAGGCCCCACAGAAGTGATCACTCCGAGAACCTAAACCGATGGAGTAAACACATAACTCCAAACATTAACGTGGTCACAGGATATTAAGATTCAGCAGTACTGACCTTTTTCCGCAAAACAATCTTATATGTTATTAGTGTACATTATAGACGTCTGTTTAGTGCTTGATTTAATGCGACTAGCAGCACTTTTCCACTAAGATGCTTAAGATGTATACGATCGCTTAGTTTTCAGGTATATATCTGAAATTCAACTTTCACTTAACATACTCAGAAGTCACGTCGTTGCAGTAAATGGGATTTTTTCATCCCATGCCAGTACAACTTTTATTATCCTCCAAAACATGTTTCGATGAAGATGGTGAGCTAGGTCAGATATGTTTTAAATGGTAGAAGATCACAAATAGCGCTTTTGGTTAATATATACTGAAAAGGGGATCCATTGGAAGCAACAAACACAACCAATGGAGACGAGACAAGTAACATACTCGGTTTAATTGCGCTTGTTAATAAGAGGTAATGTAAGGTACACCTTCTAGCGCCAGCTTAAACGGTATTCTATTTTAAAGCTACGCATATTGGGGTTGCGTGATGATTCCATTATATTTGATTTTATCATTTGATATGTAAGATTTGATACTTTAGTAAATATTTCTATTTGACAAAGCAATCTTGTAAGATGTGTAATTATTTACTTGGTTGGTTTACTAGCGACTGCATGTAGGTTTAATTGAAACAATAAACCTACTTTCGAATATTCAAAACGCGATTTCCAATTAGGTATTCATGACTGTAGACCAAAATAAAGTGGTGGCGATTCCCCCGAATGAAACAGTGTCAGTCAATTCAATCCGAGGGAATTCAACAACGGAACAAGTAATAAACATAAATATAACGCTTACTTTTTTCAAAATTTCTGTATGGTGCACCAAACCTCACACTTACCCTACTGTCGTATAAAGAAATCCCCGTCATGAACTATTCTCTAACCAAAAAAGGCAGCATTGATAGGCAATATAAGTAAAACACAAAGATGCTCGTGAATATATAAATACAAAACACAATAGCCTAGAAAGCCACGAAGAATGTACTCAATGACTTGGCGGAAGCCAGAGCAGCAAGAGAATAAACCATTGAGGGTACGACAAGAGAATGCAGACAAACATCAAACTTCACCGTCCTTTTTGGGGTTTAGGTAGATCATAGGGTTCACAGCCTGTCCGGCCATTGCACAATTAAAGAGGAAAGCATAGTGGCGAACTATAAACTGGTCCACCACCAAGCATGCAGTGCGTTGCAAAATGATAAGGTCAAAACCTCTTTTGATAAACCTTTTAACAAGTTTAACAAAGATAGTATGAAAGTGATCAAGACCAAGGATCTTACGACGTTTGTAAATCACTTCACCATAAAAGTCAAGATCGCTGAGCCCGATACTTATATTTAGTGATCGGTGGTACATTTTCAATTTCTTTTGTTTTCTTACTTAATTTTCGAATCGGTGGTTCCACTACTCCGGCCGATAAAAGGCTCTGGGTATTGTTTAACCACTCATAGGATATGTTGTCTGCTTTTTAATTTAGTCTTTTGGCTGTTACTTGTGATACGCAGACTTCATAACTGCTGCTCCCAACTAAATTCCTTTTTGTTTATTTCGCTCTTCGGGGCATACAATTTTATTAGATCCTGGGAACATACGCCGCTGGATATAGAGGATGAAATAAAGATACAAATATTGCCATATCCACCGCCATATGCTTGCCATCTTTGGGATGGCTAAAATTCTGTACTGTTGCTTTTTATGAATATTGATTTCTGCTCAACCTGGGGCTAGAGGGCGTAAGCGGTAGCTAGCAGAGTTAACTACCGCTCATGAACAGTCTCAAACAAACCGAGACTGCAATATTTCGTATGTGTCGCTCTCGGCCGTTTCCAAGGGTCCATTATCTTACTATTTTGTGATAGAACTTGTCGCAGAAGAGTTTTTAAATTACTTTTAAATTTGGAAAGAAGATCAGGGGTACGATAATACAATTAGGCAAAGGTTTTACGAAGTTTATGGTAACTGTAAAAGGGTCCACCACCAAGCTTGCAGTACGTTGCAAAATGATAGGGTCATAACCTCTTTTGACAAACTTTTTAACAAGTTTAACAAAGATAGTATGAAAGTGATCATGACCAAGAATATTACGAAGTTTATAAATCACATCACCATAGAAGTCAGGCTGTGATAGTCCTTGTCGCAGAAGAGTCCTTAAATTACTTTTATATTTGGAAAGAAGATTAGGGGTACGATAATAAAATTAGGCAAAGGTTTTACGAAGTTTATGTTAACGGTAGCCCTGATGGAGTAGCTTTTAGTTATACAAAGATTACCAATATTAAAGTTCTCGAGTACAAGCTCTAGAAATTCGAATAAGTTGAGACACATAGACCCCATAAGAAGCTGCTCGGGGAACGTCCCCATCTAAATGGGGGATAATTAACAATATAAAAATTAAAATAATCTCTCTTGTCATATATTTTGCTAATTATTTCACCATTTTCAATGGAGAGATGTAAATCGAGAAAAGAAGCGTTAGTATCAAAAATATTAGCTTTGTTAAGTTGAAGTTCTGTAGGATATATTAGGACTCGACATGGAATCTCTTCCATAGCAATAAAAAACAAATCTGCGGCAAGGGGTGCACAGTTCGTACCCATAGGGATACCAACAATTTGTCTATAATAGTGTAATTGTAGTGTAATTGTCCAAACTGCTGTTGGTTTTGAATGAGAGCATTAAGCTTGTCTTTGATAAGGTTGTGTGTTAAAGTTGTATATAATGTAGACACATCATAAGTTCTTATAGATGAAGCATGACGATTATTGCAAATTGTATCAAGAACGTCGCCTGAATTTTTAATAGACCAAGATAAATTAATCTAAGAGTTTTCATAAGCTTTAGCACAATATTGTTGAACGTGATCTTTAAAGGCAGTAAGACAAGATGTTAAGAGTTAACCAATACTATATATGCTACAGAATCGCCATATAAGGGCATACACTATCGAATGAATTGGATATTTACTGAATATGTATAAACTACTGGAAGAGAAATATTCAGGTTTATGACCGATACATTCTAGAACAGATATATATGATGTTAAATGTCAATAATACTTGATTCTATTACTTCAAATGATAATGCTTACATGTGTTATCAGTTACAATTTAGTTAGTTTAGTTGATTTGATCGCGTTTTAACATTCATTTAAACAAACTATCACAAAGACAGTAAATTACATGATAATCGGGAAAAAGAATCATTGCACTTTGTGTTTTGTTGTATTAAATTGCGAAATAATCCGTATTCAACTGTCTGTCATAACATCTGCAACCATTGAACACTTTCTTAAACTACTTGTCTGTAAACTATAACTCCATGTCCACCGCCGTATGCATGCCATCTTCGGGATGGTTTAAATTGTGTACTATTGATTTTATGAATATTGAGTTCTGCTCAACCCGGGGCTAGAGGGCGTGAGCGGTAGCTAGCATATTTCACTACCGCTCATGAACAGTCTCAATCAAACCGAGACTGCAATATTTCGTATGTTTCGTGCTCGGCCGTTTCCAAAGGTCCATTATCATACTCTTTTTAGTGTTAAGAAAAGAAAGTGTTAAGAACTAACCACAGACAACAGTCATAGCTAACGTTTCCTTTTGCACGAAATCACACAACACATGGTATCTATGTATATTTCCATATAGACGTCATGAACTGATAACTACTGTGTGACCTCTGCTTATATGCACTGGGAACAAATAGCTCTGAAAATAGCATAAGAAATTACAATATTTACATCCAGTGACTTTCAACTTTATGATCTGGTGGATAAATGCACATTAATAACAACCTTTGGGATCATCAGCCCATTCTATGTTGCTTTAAAGTATAATATCGCTTAAGCCAGTGCTAGGAGGCGTGAGAGGTGTTGCATCCTATAAATACCTCTCATGAACAGACTGAGTAAAACCGAGTCTGCTACTTTTCTCTCTTGTTTGGGATCACCTTTTCAGTATTTATTCATATGAATTCATATTGATATGATTCCTAAATAGGCTTACTCCGTTTGATACTTTGATGGGATACTCCTTCAATATTATTCAGTGTGGCTTCCCCGTTGTGTTCATATACGCGTTGTCAATATTCAAAAATAACATAAAAGGAGAAATTAGAAAATCGACGAAGACGATAAATACAAGAAAGTATTGCAGTCACGGTTTGACTGAGACGTGAGGGCGTGAATGGTAGCAAACATTTTTTCAAACTATACCGTTCACGCCCTCTAGCCCGGGTTGATCAGAACTCAATATTTAATATATCAATAACTCACATTTTAGCCATCCCGAGGATGATATGCATATGACTGCGAACATTGAACGTTCAATGAGGTATTTTCTTACCATGGCCAGCGACGTATGGTCCAAATATCTAACAAAATGCTTTCTCTAAACGAGAAAACAACTGGCGAAATAAACAAAATGGAATTTATTGGAAGCAGATGTTATGAAGCCTGCGTATCATAATAACAGTCAAAAGACTAAAATAAAAAGCAGGCAACATATCCTAAGGGTGATTAAATTTGATTTGGGAATGTACCGCCGATATCTGTAAAAATATCGGGCTCAGCGATCTTCAAAAATCGGTATGAATAACAATTTTGAAGTCTGTTCAAAGTCACCCAAAAGTAGATACCAGTTGCCTGATATCAACAGACACAATGCATTACAAGCAAAACAAACCGCACGTCTCAGAGTTACAACATAATTATGACAAGCAAGGTTTTACGCAAGCGTAAAATAGCTGCCGAGATAAAATAGCATTATATCTGGGTAGGAACTGGGAACAAAGTTTAACATAATAAAAGATCAAGTCACGTGTGTTAAAACAATATTGAAATAAAAAAACGAAGATATAAACATGACCGTTTTTCTTACCAGACACTTTCTTCCCAATTTGTACTATCAGTTCTCCCTACCAAACGTTTTGAATCAAGGTGGACTACTTCGCTTCGTTCTGGTCAAATCCTTGACATGCGTTACAATTGACTACATATTCACCTTTGTAGCACGTGATAGAAGTAAACATCAGCACAGAAATACAATGGTTCACATGTAAGGGATGCGTGTGCGTTAGCGTGCATTACAACACAGATAAACTGATCACTGCTACCAATTATAATTATAAGATTGCGTTATCAAAGGGAAAAACTCAAAGAAACTGTTCATTGCTACCTTATCATGTTCAGTTATGAAAACCATTATAAGAGTCGAACAAGCAAAGTTTTACGCAAGCGTAAAATAACTGCCGTGAGGAAATAGCATATATCTGGGTAGGGACTGGAAACGAAGTTTAACATAATAACATATCATGTCACGGATGTTAAAACAATATTGAAGAAAATAATGTTGACGTAAACACGCCACGACCGTTTTTTCTCACCAGACACATTCTTCCCGAGTTTTACCATCATGTGTTCCTACCAAACATTTTGAATCAAGGTGGGCGACCTCGCTTCTCTATGTTCAAATACCTTGATTTGCCTGACATACTGATTACAATTCAACTTTGGAGCACGACGTGCTAGAAGTACACATCAGCACAGAAATACAGATGTTCACATGTAAGGGATGCCTGTGCGTTAGCGTGTGCATTACAACAGACGTCTCACTGCTACCATGTGTAATTATAAGATTGTGTTATCAAAGTGAAAAACTCAAAGAAACTGTTCATTGCTACCTTACCATTACATGTGCAATTATGAAAACCATATATGCAGCGAATAAACCCATCGACTAGTGTATAACACGGCGGTATTTACGAGAATACCGCATTATAAATGGGTACTTTTCCATAAAAAGGTATTATTCCATTAAAATACAGATTTGCAATTATTCCATTCCAATACTTGCGTTTCATTCAGTTTCATTATTCTCCGTAAAAAATCCCGGACGTGAAGATCCCGGAAATATTGCCGTATTCTACACTTTAGTAGACTGCTCTACGAAAACGTCATTTGAGGCAATAAAACGGCACGTTTTAAACATTGAAAAATATGTGTTTATACCATTCAATATTTTTTAGACGGGTTCCCTAGGAATAGAAGTTGTAATGCAATTTTATTGTCGGCTACATGATTCACAGTCTGTTAACTATAGACATATTCTAAAGCCATATAAGAGTCAGCTGCCTTCGGCAGCTGAATAAAGGTTAGGTTAGTATGCGCTGGTAAGCGATTATTCAAGATAACAGACTCTCGGAAGAATATGTTGCACTCCACAACCTGTGTCATATTTCATTTACTGTTGTTAAATTAGATGAATAAATCTATAAAAACGTCAAATTAGGAGATATGTTCTAGTGATGTAGCATGCGAAATTATAGGTTTAAAATGATAGTTGTCTCTTTAGCGTCGTAATTGATTAGATTTATATCTGGTTTTCCTTTTGATTAAACCTTGTTAGCAACAAGGTTTGACAAACATCGTGACAACCATCCAAGTAGTTAATATGTTCATGTGGCACGCACATTGACACTTTAAGATGTAATTTAATTTTGATACGGTGATAGTTTATCTTATCTGTCCACTTTTTTATTAATACTTTAGTCCTCCTCTGTACACATATGTATTGTTATATGAGAGTCTCGAACAGCAGTTATTGAAACAACAGTTATAATCAAAAAGAGTCAGTTGGTCTTTTTTCACTCAAGCGGAATACACACAACACATATAAAAAGAGTATACAAGGAGAACATTGGAAATTACCGAAAATGATAAATACGAGTATAAATATATTGCAGTCTCGGTTTGATTGAGACTGTTCATGAACGGAAGTGAAAACAGGCTAGCTACCTTTCACTTCCGTTAGCCCCGGGTTGAGCAGAACTCAACATTTAACATGTCAATAGTACTAAAATTTGAGCCATCCCGAAGATGGTAGGCATATGACGGTGAACATGGAACATTCAATGTGGTATTATCATACCATACATGTCCAGCGGCGTTTGGTCCCAGTTTCTACAAAATGCTTTACGCAAAACGAGAAAACAATTGGCGAAATTAAAAAAATTGAATTTATTTGGGAGCAGAGGTTATGAAGCCTGCGTATCACAAGTAACAGCCGAAATACTCAATTAAAAAAGCAGACAACATATCGTAAGCGTGATTAAACAATACTCAGAGTATTTACAGTCAGGAGTATTGGAACTACCTATTCGAAATTAAAGCAAGAGAACAAAGTACTTGAAAATGTACCACAGATATCGGTATATAAATATATAAATATCGGGCTCAGCTCTCTAAAGATTGAAATGAATAAAAGTTCTGACTGCAAGCACGGGGAGACCTTTTACTAAGACCTTTTACAAGCTTTCTTTATAGGAAGCATGTACATAATGATCTGGAAACAAACATGTTATGGACGGACGTTCTAAAACATGAATATGAGTGTGACTAATACCATGTTTTCTTTAGTCACAAGGATCAAAATAACTTTAACATGCCTAGTCGAGCCACACATTGTTTTCAACGGTTAATTAACCTAAATGCTAGTAGCACATTTATAAACCCGGAAGGACGAACGGACACAGTGTTGGTGTTTACCATGAAAATACTTGTAAAAGAATTCCGTTTAAGAAAAAAACACAATAATATGTTTATAACTTTAAACGGAAATATCTATGTTATATATAAATGGATGCGTAATTAAGATTGCCGATATACAGTGAGTTAAGTCTACAGTACCGGTTGTTCAATTTTCACTAGCCATGTTTTTTGAGATCGTCGTTTTGAGAGCCTTTAAACGCGTCACTGCGCCATGTACTTATACATACATATATATGTGAAACGTAATGAGAGAATACGGATGATTCCGGAACTGTTCCGGAATTGCGCAGGTCTAGAGCAGAATTGCGCAAGGTCTTAAACGATATAAAACAATCACCAAGTGTCTGCGAAATTTGAGAATGTTTTGCGTAAGTTCCTTTATTTTTATAATCAAGTAGAGGGGTTGAGCCACACGTTATTATAATTAACAACTAGAACCAAACTATTCCTACTTTGTCTCATTGTTTGCTTTCTGTACGGACGATGAAAATGTTCCTGCTTTGGGTACGGACAATTCCGGATTTGAACCGCTCATTTTGAGAATTTCAATTCTTTGCGCAGAGAAATTCCGGAACCGCCTATTTCATCTCACGACAGCTATTTTACGCTAGTATTAAATCTTGCTTGTGCACATAATTACGCTTTAGACAGTATCTACTAAATCATGTTTGAAAAACAAGCACGATAGTTCTGCTACTCGTCATTTAACATCATTTTTAACAAAACATTATCGACTTTCTTTTAATCGAGGACATTATTCACTCATAATGCGGAAATGAACAGCTATTGTTACTTAGTCGTGTAGGAAATGGACGCAGCATTCTTCAACTGTTTTTACATGATAATACTGATTGAAGCCATATGAGTTTGATACTGATTCCAAAAGAGTCCATCAAAATAACTTTTGCTATAATGAAGTTTGTTTTGAACAACACTAAATTGTAAAACCGTGTTTCAAAAACATATGTATTTGACTTTGAAAACATCAGAAAGTGTTATGTCTTGGTTCTGGGTGAAGCTTTTATAACGATATTCTATCTATCTATATATCCTGAATTCCCCCGTTTCTAATAGAATTGCGCAGATGCGCGTCTGAAGCTTCGTGTCGGTTTGACAGTTTAAAAGTAAAAGGATAAACAAAAATGTTGTGCAAAAGTGTTACATTTGTTAAAAATAGAGAATTTACAAAATAAAAACAGGTTTAAAGTGTGGTTTTTGTATTTAAGGGATGGAGTTGCTGATGCTGCTCACACCCTGCTTAAAATTGTTAAAGTCTGTAAGCATGGCAGCCTGTTCCAAAGCATGCTGTTTCGAGGCAGAACGAGTACTGGTAGAGATTTACGTCGGTGTCGATTTGAACATATGAGATTGAGTGAGCATGACGTGTCCTTCTCAGAGGATGAAGACGATATGGGGCATATGTATTTCAACTAGGTTGTGTACAATTTTGAAGAACAAGATAACTCTGGCATCTGTTCGCCTGTCCTGCAGTGAGCCTGTCCTGCAGTGACCTCCAACCGAGATTATTTAACATTAGGATAAACGTGACTGCCATATGTTGAAAGTTACCTGTGACCCACCTAGCTGATTTCCATTGGACCATTTCCAGTTGGTGTATTTTATTTTCACATTTATTAAAATATTGTTTGCAATATAAATCGTGTCAATGGACACTGCTGAACCAAATAATTTAAATGACCAAAGTCAAAATTGATTTGTTGGTTGTTAATTAATTCCGAAGAAAGTAGTTAGTTCGAACAAATTAAATTAACGAGCAAAAATGTGTTATTCGAACTATTCAAGTATATCTTACTTTACTGAAACTTATTTACCCATTGTATATGCAATTTATATGAGATTACCAGCTATATCCAGTGTTACTTTGTTTCCGTCGAGTTGAAGCTTCGCATCATTATTTTCTTGTTATACACCACCACCACCACCACCGCCACAACAAACAGAAACAACAACACACACATCAAGAACGTATCAATTTGCAACATTTATTTTTCGAGTTGATGCTTCACATTATTATTTTCTTGTTATGCACCATCACCACCACCACCACCACCACCACCACCAACAACAACAACAACAGCAACCATAACGTACACATCAAGAACGTATCAATTTGCAACATTTACCTTTTCAGTTGATGCTTCGCATTATTATTTTCTTGTTATACACCACCACCACCACCACCACCACCACCACCACCAAAACCACCACCAATAACAACAACAACAACAACTACAACAACAACCACACACATCAAGAACGTAGCAATTTGCAACATTTACTTTTCAAAGAGCGTCGCATGTTTGTCGCTTCGTATTCGTATGATTGTAATTTACACGGTATAAACATGTCTACAAATTACACATTATGGTCGCTGTTTAGGCGTGTAACTTTCATGTCATTTCAGAACTAAACTGATTTGTAGGCATTATTAACCCATCACTGATTCAGATTTAGATATTTTAATTTTAGGAGTCAATTGAAACTATACAGGTTAGAGAGATAAGACAAACTAACACCGTATCACAAGGTAATTTAATCTTAAAGTGTCAATTTTTCGTGCCGTAAGAATGTATTAACTAGATATTTGGTACGCTGATTGTCACAGCGTGCTGCTAACGAGGTTTAATCAATAGGAAAACAAGATATAGATTACGCCATTAATGACACTAAAAAGACGAGTATCATTATAAACCCGTAATTTCTCGTGCAAAATGACAAGAAAGCGCTAATAACATCTCTCCGAATTCGATTTGTTTTATAGATGTGTTCCACTAATTTTATAACAGCAAATGAATTCCACACAGGTTGTAAAGAGCAACATAGTCTTTCACCTGCCATATGTCTTGAAATATCGCCTACCAGCGTATAATAACGGCTGAGGTATCGCCTACCAGTTTATACATATATACGAGGGGTGTTCGAAAAGTATCAGGAAAGGTGTCATAGATATATATGTATTATGGGTGTTCTGGCTCACAAGTAAATTATTATATTACCTCTTAATTCAGCATATCAAAAAACATCCTACCGAACAACGTTAAAAATCAAAAAAACAAAACTTGCACAAGTATCTACCTTCACTCACCTTACTTTTTTACAAAAGTTTTGAAAGGTACCCTGAAAATCAAAAATTAAAAATCAAGATACAAACAATTAAACTATAAATACACAATACGTCTAAATCTTAAACACTCTTTATTATCACTCACAATTATAATCTTTATGATACCAATAATCGTTACATTTTCTAAGTGTTGCAGCACCACATTTACAACAAATTTGAAACTGAGCTGTAGTGCCCAAACCACAATTTAAACAAGGTAAAATTTTACAAGTCTTCATTCTATTTTTATGAGTTTTACAATAATAAGAACCCTTAACAGGTTTTTTTATCAAAAATACCGTTAGAACTGATTTTTAGAAACTGACATAGAATCATTGTGTTATATTTATAACAATAATTATTTATATTAAATAAAGTAATGGCTGTTAGGATATTTTAGTTTGTTTACTTTGTTTTACTTTGTTATAGATTATTTTAATTTTGTACTCCCCTTTTGTTCTGTTGTAATCCACTTTAATGCTGTATTTAGCATTGTTACAAGGAATTTATTTCATTATAGCCCATTATAGCATGTTTTGGTCTTATACTCCACTGCAATCCATTTTAGTTCTCCCAAAACCCATTTTAATTCTGCTGTAATCCATTTTAGTGTTGTATTTAGCTCATTATAACACATGATAGCTTGTTTTAATTTCATACTCTATTTTATTTTTATTTTTATTTTTTTTATACATATACAAGAAAAATGGGAAAAACAAAACTTTCTTTGGAAGACATAGAGGAGATAAAAAAATCGAAAGGTGTTTTGTCTGCGTCAGAGATACAAAAAAAGTATAATATTGGTTGGGGGAGATTGCAAAGATTATGGGATGCAAAAACTATAGTAGAAAGGATTACAAAGGAGTCTTCAGACTCTCCTAAAATACAAATAGAACCATACGTTCCACAGAGAGAAGTTGTTGTAGAAGATTTGTATGCAAGATTAGGGCAGATAGAGACAAAGATGGATAGACAAACAGAACTAATGCAAAATATACTGGATTCTCAGATACACAGTCTATATTGGAAAAAGAAAATACAGAATCCTATAAACTGGAAGACATAACCAAGACTATGCACGAATACACAGATTTTACCAAAACAATTGTTTATTGTGCCATTACTGGTTTTGCTGTATGGCAAGTGCTATGTAAAACTTGGAAGCATGTAGAGACCAAACCAGAAATACCAGCACCAACAAAACCAAGTATTTTTAAAAAAGTACCAGACCCGTTTAATTTTTAAGGAGCTGGGTGCAACATATTTTTGACGACGTAATTCATTGGGAATTAAGCTATTATAAACTTGGATATTACAACATGGGTTATTTTTGAGTTCCATGCTTTTACGGCTTATTCTTTCATGTAGATAAAAAATATCTTTGGTAGATGAAAATTTTATACTACATGTACGGAAAATATGAAAAAAAAAGACATAATAACATAGTTTGCAGCTTGTTTCTTTTTGTTTTGTTTTATCTACCTTTCTCGTTTTCGTTTGCAGTCTTCCTTTATGAGCATCGGGTGAGCATCGGTTGAATGAATTAAAAAGAGCTCAGAAGAATTAAAAAGAGTTCAAACTAATATTCGGATTAAAGCAGATTAAACCGGATTAATTTTACTTACACCAATTACTAAAATTATTGATTTCAAATTAAAAAACTAAAAAAAAACTATTTGAGAAGAGTTTTAAAAGAGTTAAAGTGATTTAAAAATGATTCAGGAGAATTAAAAAGAGTTAAATTGATTTTAAAATGATCTGGATGAACTGACCTAAAATCCAAACTAACTCGGAGTGATTTTACTGTTAGCATTATTAAAAGTGTTGTCAGTATTGCTACAACTAGTACAAGTAATACAAACAACAACTTTAACAAAACAAAACCAAACCAAAAACCAAACTAAGGGTTGTAACCGTATGCATCCGTAGCAACCCCACAATCTCTCACACGCCTTTTAGCATAAAAGGGACTCAAAGAAACCTTACTAACTATAACTCCGTAAATTTGATGTTTCACAGTTCTTAAAAGGTTCATATCGTGCGTATAAGTTGTTTTATCAAATAAGCATTTTTCATAATGTTCAAAGTTAATATTCTTCATAAGCACATATTCTTTTATTCCTTTCCCTTTTTTTTATCAACTTTTCATCAGCCTTTAAAACTGTATATAATTTAGGCCTTAATCCAATATATTTTGCAATAGCAACACCATTACACTCATCTTTCATCTTTCCCAAAACTTTAGCATTATGCTCACTAAAATAAACAGATTTAGGATTAAAATCACAGAAATCAAATTGCTCTTTAGAATCCCACATATCTTTATAAACATCTTCTGTTTCTAACAAAGCTAAAATTGAATCTGTATCAGTATAAAGCATTTTACACTTATTTCAATACTTCACCTTTAAAGAATTATAATACCAATCATACATCATATATTTTGACAAATCCAACACAGACATACCAACATATATTGGTTTGTTTAAAGTCAAAACAGATCTATTAACATGTAAAGCTGATAACTCATCTGAAAACTTGATACGTCTATTAAAATTAGGTTTATTCACTATTTTTCTTACTTTTTCATTCTCAGACCCATCTGTTTTAACTAATTTGATATCTGTCCTATTTCTTAGATTCTCCATTGTTTTTCCAAATACAGAGTTATTCATTAATTTGTAGAAGTTTTTACCAAATTTTGTCTTACATTTTGCTCTTAATGTTGTGTTCATATTTATATACGAAGCCATCCAAGGTTTCTCATCAAATTCTAAAATTCTATGAATTTTTGTAACTTCCATGCCTAAATCTAAGTATAACTGTAAATTTCTGTGATGCAAAACATACTTAGTTTTGTCCATCAAATTTGGAACTAGCTGAGCGTTATTAATTACACTGTCAGATTGTAACAACCCTAATTGATAATCAGATAACCACTCTTTTTTTATTGCTATTTTTTCAGGTGCAAGTGGATAATCATTATGTTTTTCATGTAAATGTGAAGGATATTTTAAATCACATTCTATCATTTGACCTTTGCCTTCTTTTTGTATTTTTTTCAAGTCTGTCATGTTGTAACCATCACAAACATCAACCCACTTAAATCCTCCAAAAGGTAACGGTTGAACCATTGCCCATCCATACAAATTATTAGCATCGTAATACATTGAATAGTCATTTTTCTTTGTGTTGTCATAGCCTTCAACTAAAGGATTGTTAGCTTTGGCATAACGATGAGAAACCATACTTATTCCACCCCTCATTCCTTTTTCTACAAACAGGTGCATATCTAAGTCTGTTAAGAGTTCAAGTTCTATTTTTGAAATTTTTAATAAGGCGTCCCAACTTAAACCAGGTGAAGTGTAGTAATAAGCAGGATCTAAATGATAAGTATTCATACATTGTTTTCTAAAAGATTCAACACATCTGCAAGTAAAGTAACATCAGATTTTAAGTAAATATCATGATAATCACCTAAGTTTGTACATCCTGTTAATTTGTAAACATTTTGTGCATATTTGTATTCTTCTTCACTTATTTTACTTTCTGATAATTTTCTATAAAATTTTGAAATTTCAGGTAATTTGGGTTCTTCAAATTTTTCAAAAGAATACATATATTCATAAGGGTAAACTCCTTTTTTAATCATTATATCAAAGTTATCTTTAAATTCTTCTTTGGTTATTTTGAAGTCTTCTTTTTTTAAGTTATCAACCAAGTCAGCAAGTGGAAAATTCATAAATTGGTAAGAATCTAAGAATCTTAATTGACCCACACTAAAAGATATGTATTTTTCAGAGTTGTTTGGTATCACTGTTATTTGTCCTGACATTTTGTGAATTTGCTGCATTATTAAGTGAGAATCGTAACATTTTAATCCATGAAATACAACAGGAATTACAGTTTTATCTGGGTTGATTTTAACTTTTTTGTAACAATTCATATGTATTGCACCTCTGTATATTCCTGTAAAATGATTGTGATCTTTGATTTTTATGTTTGTTTTACATTTTCTAAATTTTTTCTCACAAACCCAACATTTTGTAGCTTCTTTAAAATCTTTATCGTTTTGATCAGTTAAGACTTTAAATTTTGGATACTTAAATATTTGCTTAATTTTATTCTTTTCTTCTTCGATCTTTTGTAAAAATCTTTCAACTGTATTTTCACCTCTGTAAACTTGTACTGTAGTATTGTATTCTTCTGTTTTGTCAAATCTTACAACTTTGTAATCAAATCCACATGCTTTTTGTGTGCTTGTTACTTTTGTTTTTTGTGCTTGTTTTTCTTTAAATTCTTTAGAACCTTCTTTAATTTTATTGCCTTTTGAATCTATACTAATATGTTTTTTTGACTCTTGTTCTTCATTTTGGTTTAAGTCTTGATTTAAATTTTCATTTAAATCTGAAGGAATAACTATGCTTTCAAAATCAGCATAAATTATATAAGGAACTGGGATTATGTTTTGATGATTTTTAAACATTACTTTACTTTTTTCTTTTGTAGGCATTTCGATTCTGCATGTTTTTTTATTGATTCCTTCACAATCTTCTTAGTGTTTTTCTAGGATTCTTTTACTTGAAAATCCCCAGCAACATCAATCACATTATTCAGTTTGTGAGTTGTGGC
This sequence comes from Cyrtodaria siliqua, assembly GCA_037043455.1. NCBI lineage: Eukaryota > Metazoa > Mollusca > Bivalvia > Adapedonta > Hiatellidae > Cyrtodaria > Cyrtodaria siliqua. The sequence goes on from JAWPHD010001873.1 coordinate 188,431, forward strand.
TGTTATGATCACTTAAAAATCTGTTTAAGTTTTTTATCCAACAATAATGATTGTTTGTTTTGTTTTCTTCTATGTCATTTAAGTCTTCTGTTGTCAAGATAAGATTAATTCTTTTTATTTCTTTGGGTTGTTCAGATATGTAGTACGGGAATTATTTAATTTTATTTTTACTTGCAATACAACCGTAAACATTAATTGCAAGGTTATTTTGAGCTTCAAATTTGCTTATTTGATTTAAAGGGGTGGGAAAATCTATACCTTTTATGTTAAAGTCTAATGGTGGGTATTGTGATAATCTATCTGAGTTTTTACTTACAGGATGTAGGGCTGAATTTATAGCATGTAAAAAACACTTGTTATCAAGATTTTTTACATTAATAATTGCTTTTTTATCAGCTAGTATTTTTGGTAGTGGCATGTATGATGAACCTTTAAGTTTTTTGAATTTTGTTATGTTTAAGTATATTTTGACACAGTAATCTATTTCTAATCCTGATGCTTTATTTGTACATTTTTCTATTGATTGATGTAATTCTGCAGATGCTTTGTTATAGAAATTTGAAATTTTTTCTTTGGATGCTTTTAATAAAGCATATTGGTCACTATGTAAAACAGCTGTTATATGCTCTATTTTTGCCCCATCATCTTTAAACATGTTTATTGTAAGACCTATTGCAAATCTTAATCCTTTCATAGCTTTAATGTCTTTAAAGACTTGTTTTTGTATTTGGGATTTTTTATCAATTAAAAGTACATCTGGATCTTTGTATCTTGTGGCATCAGCTTCGTAAGATTTGAAGTAGCCACACATAGGATTATCCACTAATTTTAATTCATCTTCTTCTTTTTCTTCTTTTTGATTTTGTTTTAGTTCTTGAATTACTTTATCTCTTTGTTTCTTGTATTTTTCATCTTGTTTAACTTGGTTTAATTCTTTTTTAACTTGCCGTTTCTTAAGTTTTTTAAGTTTTCTTCTTTTCTTAAGATTTTCAAAAGATTGGCTGGTAGTTGCTCTTATTTTCAAGGCTTTGTTTTCTTCCTTAACTTGTTCTAATTCTTTTTGATCTCCTATTGCTGTTAGTGCTATGTTTAATGCTTCTTTATTTATTATACCTGTGTTGTACAGGGATAGTAAATTATTTATAGTATCTTTTGCGTCACTCATTTTATTTCTTTTCTTTGTAACTAAAATAATATTTTTTATTTAATATAAATAATTATTGTTATAAATATAACACAATGATTCTATGTCAGTTTCTAAAAATCAGTTCTAACGGTATTTGTGATAAAAAACCTGTTAAGGGTTCTTATTATTGTAAAACTCATAAAAATAGAATGAAAACTTGTAAAATTTTACCTTGTTTAAATTGTGGTTTTGGCACTACAGCTCAATTTCAAATTTGTTGTAAATGTGGTGCTGCAACACTAAGAAAATGTAACGATTATTGGTATCATAAAGATTATAATAAAGAGTGTTTAAGATTTAGACGTATTGTGTATTTATAGTTTAATTGTTTGTATCTTGATTTTTAATTTTTGATTTTCAGGGTACCTTTCAAAACTTTTGTAAAAAAGTAAGGTGAGTGAAGGTAGAAACTTGTGCAAGTTTTTTTATTTTTTATTTTTAACGTTGTTCGGTAGGATGTTTTTTGATATGCTGAATTAAGAGGTAATATAATAATTTACTTGTGAGCCAGAACACCCATAATACATAAATATCATAGCTTTTTTAATTATATGGTTTTGAAGTCAAAATTTTAGCCAGCGATACCTTGATAAGTACTGTATCGAATGTAAAATAGAGAAATAAAGTGATAGCTAAACTGCACAATACACAGTAACTATGGTAACGTCGGGTTGCATTGAGCTGGGCAAATTTGACAAATCTTGAAAAAAAGTCTGACATTTACGTGTCTTTAAAGAGCTCATACAGGTATATTCCCAACGTCAAACACTGCCAAAATATACGTGCCGCTTTCGCGGCATTTCGCCAAGGCGTACGTGACGTTATTGGCTAAAATATGACGTCATTTACGTAAACAACGGAAGCAGAAAGCGTTTGTTATGCGGAAGCCGTTGATATGGCACTAGAACAGCAGCTTGATGGTAAATTCCAATTACACCATGACAACGCGCCGTCGCACTCTTCTGTGGTCACCAAAGCAACACTACGGGAGTTAGGAATCAACACCGTGAAGCATCCTGCATATTCCGCTGACCTAGCACCTTGCGATTTCTGGCTATTTCCAGCTTTGAAGTCGGAGCTGCGCGGCAGCAGATTTGATGACGGTGATGACTTGCCCACTGTTTTCCGGGAAACCTTCAGGAAAATTCCACAGGAAGAGTTCAAGTCGTGATTTGACAAGAAGGTTCGTAGATGGGAGAAGTGTGTTTCGTACAACGGAGAGTATTTTGAAAAAATTTGACTTTTAGATGTTTCAGACAGATATTGTTGACGCCATTTGCCCTATATGCGTAGGGTGCCCCGCTCATCGTAACCCGACGTTGCCACAGTGACTGTGAATTTTGCATCAGTGCAACGGGGTTAATTTCCTCTTTTAGTTTAGGTACAAAACATATCAAGATATATAAAAATCGAACAGGAAAAGCAATATTCGAGGACGACAGCCAACCACAAACATACACAGATACAAAGAACAAATTTATAGATGAATAAAATGCCAAATAAGACATCACAAACACAAAAGAGTTGACAATAGGGCTACCGCCTTGTAACGGTCGGTGGCAAAAAAGACCTCTGGGTGTTTAAACCATGTTCTAGGGTGCACCAAACCTCACACTTACCCTACTGTCAACCCAATAAAACGGGACAGTGTAAATAAAGAAATTCCCGCCATGAACTATTCTCAAACCAACAAGGCAGCATTAATAGGCAAAGTAAAGTAAAGTAAAGATGGCGGAAGTATCGCCTACCAAAGTATGACAACTGCACCTTTATCATAGTTACCTTGTAACTCTAAGACGTAAGGATTTCTTTCTTGTTATTCATTGTGTCTGTTGAAAATAATTATATTAGTTTGGGATGCCAACAAGTACATGAACCTATTTAATTACATCGGCAAAGCCACACGGATTTCTTTCTTGCTATTCCTTGTGTCTGTTGATACTAATTATATTCTTTTGGGCGCCTTTGAAGAATAATAACAAGTACTTAAACCTATTTAGTTACATCGGGAAAGCCACACGTTTGCGGATCGCTGTGGTTTATTGGTAGAGCATTAGACCCAGGATTGAAAAGTCGATCCTCCCCACAAAGACCATATGTGTTGTGTCCCTGAGCAAGACGCTTTATCTGCATTTGCTTAATACTGGTTCTACCCAGGAAGACTTAGTTCTGGTTCTACCCAGGAATACTTAGTACTGGTTCTACCCAGGAAGACTTAGTACTGGTTATACCCAGGAAGACTTAGTACTGGTTCTACCCAGTAAGACTTAGTACTGGTCATACCCAGGAAGACGTAGTACTTGTTCTACCCAGGAAGACTTAATCCTGGTTCTACCCAGGAAGACTTAGTACTGGTTCTATCCAGGAAGACTTAGTACTGGTTCTACCCAGGAAGACTTAGTTCTGGTTCTACCCTGGAAGACTTAGTACTGGTGCTACCCAGGAAGACTTAGTACTGGTTCTACCCAAAAAGCTACCCAGGAAGACTTAGTACTGTTTCTACCCAGGAAGACTTAATACTGGTTCTACCCAGGAAGACTTAGTACTGGTTCTACCCAGGAAGACTTAGTACTGGTTATACCCGGGAAGACATCGAGAGGGATTAAAGTAAGTTTAGAGAGCTTTCGTTACAATCGATGTAAAATATATGTTTAAACTAAACTAAAACCACGCTGGTTAAAAGGGAGGCAGGGACGTAGCGTGGCATACTCCCTTACTCCCGGGAGTAACTTGAAAAATATCGTAAAATGTTAAAAAATGCGTTAAGTCAGAGAGGGGAGAGGGTAAGGTTGGAAAATTATCAACTTTCTGAGTATAAAGGACTATATTCCGGAAAAATATTGCTTGTACGAGCACCATTTTGGTTCAAAGATGGAAAACAATGTATATAGGGTGAGGCCCCCGAACCCCTCTTGTAGAAAAGGGACACCTGCTCCAAAACCCTCCCCCACTCGGCGCTTCACATCTTATATTAGGAGTATGTTGAAAACAGGTCACGCTACGCCCCTGGGAGGATTATTACATCAAAGGAACAAACACGAAGTGATTTTTTTCCGGGTTATCGCGTAATTTGGTGTGTTTGTGATATCTTATTTAGATACATATTACCAATTAGAACGCGTTAAAACAACTTAACTGAATAGAAATGATAACAATGAAAAGCCTTATCGTAGATATTAATGGAACAATCGCTGAATCAGTTCCATTATACTTATTGTCGTTTAGCAACTCTGTTACAAACTGGAATATATCGGTTATAAACCGATATAGTTCACTTCGTCCAGTAGATTATATATATTCAGTTCATATGTGATTTATTCAATAATATTTGAATTGTTATGATCCCTCATATGGCGATGCAGTAGCATATACATGTTTGGTCAACCTTTTTTTACAGTATTAATAGTAAATTCAAATCTCCAGACTAGCGTTGATCTTTCAAATCATGGTATATAGATAACGTGATACAATTAGTATTTGTGTTATGTATATGTTACACATGTATCTTCATACAATTAGTATTTGTGTTATGTATATGTTACGCATGTATCTTCATACAATTAGTATTTGTGTTATGTATATGTTACGCAGGTATCTTCATACAATTAGTATTTGTGCAGGTATCTTCATACAATTAGTATTTGTGTTATGTATATGTTACGCAGGTATCTTCATACAATTAGTATTTGTGTTATGTATATGTTACGCATGTATCTTCATACAATTAGTATTTGTGTTATGTATATGTTATACATTATCTTCATACAATTAGTATTTGTGTTATGTATATGTTACACAGGTATCTTCATACAATTAGTATTTGTGTTATGTATATGTTACACATTATCTTCATACAATTAGTATTTGTGTTATGTATATGTTACACAGGTATCTTCATACAATTAGTATTTGTGTTATGTATATGTTACACATTATCTTCATACAATTAGTATTTGTGTTATGTATATGTTACACAGGTATCTTCATACAATTAGTATTTGTGTTATGTATATGTTACACAGGTATCTTCATACAATTAGTTTTTGTGTCATGTATATGTTACACATTATCTTCATACAATTAGTATTTGTGTTATGTATATGTTACACATTATCTTCATACAATTAGTATTTGTGTTATGTATATGTTACACATGTATCTTCATGCAATTAGTATTTGTTTTATGTATATGTTACACAGGTATCGTAATACAATTAGTATTTGTGTTATGTATATGTTACACAGGTATCTTCATACAATTAGTATTTGTGTTATGTATATGTTACACATTATCTTCATACAATTAGTATTTGTGTTATAAATATGTTACACATGTATCTTCATGCAATTAGTATTTGTGTTATGTATATGTTACACAGGTATCTTAATACAATTAGTATTTGTGTTATGTATATGTTACACAGGTATCTTCATACAATTAGTTTTTGTGTCATGTATATGTTACACATTATTTTCATACAATTAGTATTTGTGTTATGTATATGTTACACAGGTATCTTCATACAATTAGTTTTTGTGTCATGTATATGTTACACATTATCTTCATACAATTAGTATTTGTGTTATGTATATGTTACACAGGTATCTTCATACAATTAGTATTTGTGTTATGTGTATGTTACACAGGTATCTTCATACAATTAGTATTTGTGTTATGTATATGTTACACATGTATCTCCATACAATTAGTATTTGTGTTATGTATATGTTACACAGGTATCTCCATACAATTAGTATTTGTGTCATGTATATGTTACACAGGTATCTTCATACAATTAGTATTTGTGTCATGTATATGTTACACATGTATATTCATACAATTAGTATTTGTTTTATGTATATGTTACACAGGTATCTTCATACAATTAGTATTTGTGTTATGTATATGTTACACATGTATCTTCATACAATTAGTATTTGTGTTATGTATATGTTACACAGGTATCTTCATACAATTAGTATTTGTGTCATGTATATGTTACACATGTATCTTCATACAATTAGTATTTGTGTTATGTATATGTTACACAGGTATCTTCATACAATTAGTATTTGTGTTATGTATATGTTACACAGGTATCTTCAAGTAAATTATATGTGTATCTGAAGGCGTAATTCTGGCTGGATATACAATTAAACTGTGTTAATTTATTGTAATATGTGTCGTTTTATATGTGACACTATATACTAATCCGCAATAACATTTGAATTGGAATCTATTAATAAAGAGGGTATTCCAAAGTATGTTTATTATATAAATTACATTCATACATTTGTAAACAAACCTAGAAAATAGTAGTAACATATATTACGGGCTATTACTATTAAATAACCAGAGTTATTTGGAGGCACTCTCATTTTTTGTAAAGCTAGATCTGCAGCGAATCCTTCAATTCAGTAAAACCAAAGTTAATGACATGAACTATTAAGTATTTTGGGGCTTTAATCGTGGCTGTTCACATTATTTTTTAAACTTTCGAAAAGAAATATCTTTCAAAAATAAGTATAAAAGTCAAACAGGAAATACAGCTGCTTTAAACTCAATAACACGCAAAACGACAAACACGAATGGCAATGGTAATAAGCAATAAAGGCATATGACGTCACAAACACAAAAAGGGTTGACAATAGGGCTACCGCATTAGTACGATCAGTGGCAAAAAAACCCGCTGGGGGTTTAAACCAGATTCTAGGGTGCACCAAATCTCACACTTACCCTACTGTCACTCAATAAAACGGGACAGTATAAATAAATAAAACCCTGTCATGAACTATTCTCTAACCAACAAGGCAGCATTAATACTCAGGACAAGAAAACAGCGATACAAAGCATCGCAAGCCGTTCAGAACAGTTACATAAGAAAACAGTAAGAGGAATGAATGTGATAAAAATAAACGAACAGTGTGTAAATGTTAGATTTTTTTTTTAATTGTCAACAATCTAAACACATTTATCATGAAAGATTTGAGCACTAGACTTTTAATTTTGGCATCTGTGTTTTATAATGTTATAATACGAATATGATAGACACATGCAATAGTATGTGTAATGGATTACTGAACAGAATGTTGTTTCATTATTAGAATTTGAGGAATAGGGAAAATATTTTGGTTAAAATATGAAGAATTGATAAATTATCATCGTTGTAAACAAAAAAAGACAACTTAATGATAATATAATAGCAAATTGAATTGAATGAAAGATAATCGTCTGTGAAGGTAATCTCAGTTTAGCAAAGTAAATTTACATTGAGAAGAAAGGGTTTAATGTTAGATGATATTTATAATTAAAAACTGATCAGTAGTTCATTAGAATAAGTAGCAGTGGAGCAGACCTATCTAAACTTTTTAGAAAAAGTTTTATAAACTATTTTTTAATGAACAGGAAATACAGCTGCTTTAAACTCAATAACACGCAAAACGACAAACACGAATGGCAATGGTAATAAGCAATAAAGGCATATGACGTCACAAACACAAAAAGGGTTGACAATAGGGCTACCGCATTAGTACGATCAGTGGCAAAAAAACCCGCTGGGGGTTTAAACCAGATTCTAGGGTGCACCAAAACTCACACTTACCCTACTGTCACTCAATAAAACGGGACAGTATAAATAAATAAAACCCTGTCATGAACTATTCTCTAACCAACAAGGCAGCATTAATACTCAGGACAAGAAAACAGCGATACAAAGCATCGCAAGCCGTTAAGAACAGTTACATAAGAAAACAGTAAGAGGAATGAATATGATAAAAATAAACGAACAGTGTGTAAATGTTAGATTTTTTTTTAATTGTCAACAATCTAAACACATTTATCATGAAAGATTTGAGCACTAGACTTTTAATTTTGGCATCTGTGTTTTATAATGTTATAATACGAATATGATAGACACATGCAATAGTATGTGTAATGGATTACTGAACAGAATGTTGTTTCATTATTAGAATTTGAGGAATAGGGAAAATATTTTGGTTAAAATATGAAAAATTGATAAATTATCATCGTTGTAAACAAAAAAAGACAACTTAATGATAATATAATAGCAAATTGAATTGAATGAAAGATAATCGTCTGTGAAGGTAATCTCAGTTTAGCAAAGTAAATTTACATTGAGAAGAAAGGGTTTAATGTTAGATGATATTTATAATTAAAAACTGATCAGTAGTTCATTAGAATAAGTAGCAGTGGAGCAGACCTATCTAAACTCTTTAGAAAAAGTTTCATAAACTATTTTTTAATGATTGGAGAAGTGTTGCTTATTTCAAAATCAGACAGCACCAAAAAGAGATACATATATAGCTGTACAAACAAACAGTCAGTAATATTCAAAAACAATTTCCTTTATATTATTTTTATAACTAATAATAATTATTGAACAAATGCAAGTTATGTAGAAAATCTAAAGGGGCACCGCGAGCTTTTAAAAAAAATCAAGATTGCCGTTTGTCTCTTTAATACAGTTTAACATCAATAGATAATCAGTGACGATACCGATTTGGAACCAGCTGTATTCTTATGCTGAAAACAGATTTATAGACTGTATACCTAAAATTGATACGTAATTCAAGTAGTAGAAGAACCATAAAATGCATGTATACCAATTTGACTGCGTCCCGGTAATCTTACTAAAATACAGTTGTTTTATGAAAAGTAAAATGACGTTGATACACAGTACAACACCCATAGCATCTTACAGAGTCCAGGATAAATATAGCCGGAGCCTTGATTAAATTATAATGTCATAACCTCTTTTGATAAACCTTTAAACAAGTTTAACAAAGATAGTATGAACGTGATCTTACGAAGTTAATAAATTACGTCACCATAGAAGTCAGGTTGTGATAGTCCTTGACGCAGAAGAAAAGTTCTTAAGTTACTTTTATATTTGGAAAGAAAATCAGGGTTACGATAGTAAAATTTTGCAAAGTTTTACGAAGTTTATGATAACTGTAGTCCTGATGGAGTAGCTTTTTAGTTATAGTAAGATTAGGAATATTAAAGTCTCAACTCGAGTAAGTAGAGTTTTGATTAAACATGTTATTGAAGCCTTTTGGTGCTTCAGTAAGGGTATCAGGCTATTGGGCCATGCCCTCTTTTGTGAAAAATGGTAAGGACTGACCATGATATAATGTATGTGTTTGCCGGCAGTCTGATCGTTGGAGCCGCCAAACAACTTAATAAATGATAATATGTTTCGTATTATGTCTTGCTCAGGTTTGTGCCTTCCTAATAACTGGTAAATCCACTTCCTCAAGCAAAATCTCGTATACATGTAGGTATTAAAGTCGTATAAGAAATGTAGAATTCACAAAACACAGTGAAGCAAACACACGCATTCAAAACAAACAACAATTACAAGGAAAATAGAAACAAAGTATGCGTCACCTCAAGTAGGCAATAAAAGTAAATTACAAAGATGATCATTTATATATATATATATAAAAAGCGTAAAAAAAATCAAAACTCAATGATTTGGCAGACATTGACCAAGGATCTTACTGTAAATCACGTCATCGTAAAAGTCAGGTAGCTATAGTCCTTGTCGCAGAAGAGTTCTTAAATTCTCTCTATATAAAAATTGATCAGAGTAATACAATTTTGAATAGTTTCAAGTCTATGGTAACGGCATGCCTATGATGCCGCAGCTTTTTAGCAAATGTTACGAAAGCTCAAAGAAAAGGTCATAGGTCCAACAGGATGAGTAGCAGTCACAGGATATAGTCACTCAAACAAGTATTGCAATGCCAAGGTGATTCAAAAAGGACATCACAAACACATTCAGTAAAAAAACACATCACAAACATATAAAGGTTGACAACAGGGGTACCGCCTTCGAATGGTCAGTGGCAAAAGGAACCACCGGGGAGTTTAAACCGGTTCAAGGGTGCACCAAATCTCACGCTTACCCTGTCATCATTCCTAAACAACAGGACAGCGTAAATAAAAATAAGCCCCGACAAGTTAACCCCTTACGTTTGAGAAAGCGTAGATATGTGTATTAAGAAAAAACACAGAAATGTTCATGTATATAATATATCAAAAATGTAATTATACCTAAGAAGCTAATCTCATATGTACTCGATGTCTTGTCTGACGTCAAAGCAACAAGGGGAATACCGTTGAGGGCACGACAAAACGGAGTGAAGGACATACATCAAACGGTTCCCGCCTTAAAGGATTTAGGAACACGTTGTCATAGAGTCCACCGCCCGTCCGGTCGTTGCACAATCAAAGAGGAAAGCATAATTGCAAACTGTAGAAGGGTCTACAACTAAGCAAAGTCCTCAACTCGACTACTAGCACTACACAAAGAATACATTGAGAAAGAAACATAAAACCTATAAGAAAGTGTTAGGGACAAATCCACGTCTAAATGACGATAAAATAACAATGTCAAAATTAAAATCAAATTCTTTAGAATATACGTTATTAACCATTGTAGTAAAAAGAGTTGTAACGTGTAACATATCATCCAGATACTGAGAGATGTCATTAAAGGCTTCGATGATATCTACCTGAGTAACTGGCGAAAGACTAAATATGAACTTTCTTTTATTACAATACAAAAACAAAACTGCGACAAGAGGAGCACAGTTCGTACCCATTTGGATACCAACAATTTGTCTAAACACCGTGGTTCTATTTCTTCTAATAGAAACATAAAACGTCTTCACTTAATGTCAATGACTAAATTGCCGTTAGTGAAAAAATGCTTTAATACTGTTACAAGCAAAACCTCTAGTTTTTTTTTTTTCTAGTAAAAGCATTTTGAATAAGAGAAGAAAACTTGTCATTGATTCGGTTGTTTGGTTAGGTTGTATATAGTGTGGAAAAGTCACAAGCACTTAGAGATGAAACTTTACGCGTATTGCACATTTTATTGAGAAAGATTCGTGAATGTTTAAATGACCAAATTAAATTAATCCCTGAAAATAAAAGTTATAATAGTATCACGTCTTACATTTTTTTGTGAACGTGTATAAATATCTACATCAAAGCATCTTAATCAATACGCCATGTGTAAGGATAACAGACGTTGTATTGTCATTAGGGAAAATATGGTATTATGTTTTTTACAGCTATGACGTTACTTATTATTATTTTCAATTATTTTGTCAGAGTTCCAGATATATTCTTCATCTCATAGTAGGAAACATTTTCGATCGTATAAAGCCTTTGCATTGATGCGTCTTAATGGAATAGTTCTAATCAAAAATAACACAGACGTCTATTATTTAATAGTGAAATTGTTTATCTGTGATTATTTTGCGGGAAAAGGTCAGTACTGCTCAAACTTGATATCCTTAACAAACAATCAATGCAATAGCGTTGGGACTACTTTATTATAAATAAAACATAATTGAAAATCTGGTTTAATGGGGTATGCTGTTTCCCTAAGAAATCCCTGATCGCTTTTATGGCGTAGTAACACGGAACTTTCATAACTGATTATTCATTTGGTATAGGGAACATTCATTTGGTATAGGAACGTCATTCAAGTTATTTATTCGGAAGGCACACATAATAACAATTTTATCATTGATTAAGTTGTTTGGCAAATATTAGGAGCGGCTCCAAATAGCGGGCTGACTGCAAACACATATATATATCATGGCAGTCCTTAACACTTTTCACAAAAGAGGGCATGGTCCAAAAGCCTGATACTCTTAACAATCCCCAATAGGCTTAAACAAAAGAGGGCATGGCCCAACAGCCTTATACCCTTAGTGAAGCCACAAAAGGCTTAAATAAAATGTTTATTCAAAACTCTAATTCTAAAGTAAAATGCTTCTTTATTTATTCACTTGAAAGTTATTTCTTTTCGAAAGTTTACAATAATATGCACAACCGACCTAGGCATGAAGCACCAACAATAGAGCCTCAAAATGCTTAATATTTCATGATGTAATCTCGACCCTAGTGAACAGTGGTCTCAGTATTACATTGCAATTTACTAATTATAAAATTATCAATTGTCCTTAAATTTGATTTCACTGAATTGAAGGATTCGTTGACGGCCATATAGCAGCGATCAAAATAAATTTTTGATAATGCCACGGCCAAAAGAAAAGATTTTGGCGAAAAGCGAATTCACGGATCACCAGCCGCCAAAGAAAACTGGATATATCATATTACGATTATGTAACGCTCATACAATACTGTATATATTATTATAAACTAATTAAAAATGCTCAAAATCAATTTTGTTTTAGATATTTAAAATTGTACAAAAATACATTTCACGCTTTTGCACGTGGCGAATGCGGCAGATTTCCTCTTTTTATTACTTATTATTGTAAATGTATAAAATATTGGCTACATCTTATCCGAATGAACAATACAAGGTATCCTAAACAGTGTTATATTATGCTTAGAAATCTTGATGAGGTTGGAAGAGTAACCTGGGCAACACGTGTTAAATCCTTACTATTCAAATATGGTTTTGGTTTTGTGTGGATTTCAGGAGATGTAGGTGATGAGCAATTATTTATTTCTATTTTTAAGCAGCGTTTAATAGATTGTGCCTTGCAAAATTGGCGTGGCGACTTAAACCAGTCAAGCAAAGCTATTCACTATCAACATTTTAAAACACATTTGGATGTTGAAAGGTATCTAACAGTAAACATACCATTGCAATTTAAAATTGCACTGTCTAAACTTAGATGTTCAGCACATTCTCTTTTTGTTGAAACGGGCAGACACAATAATATCGCATATGAACATAGAATATGTATGTTATGTAACTCTCACGAAATAGAAGACGAAATGCATGTTGTTATGAAATGTTCGTATTATACGAACTTACGCAATCAATACCTTTTCGAAGTCATAGGCGGTAACATTAATAGTATTTATGTTTTCTACAATTTAATGAGTACAACAGATCCTTATAAGTTAACGCAACTTTCGAAATATGTGTATACAATGTTTAATAAGAGAAAACTTTTTTTCCAAGCTCACAACATTGGTACATGAATAGAAACTCGATTTGGTATATTTGTCAGTAGTTGTACTTTTTGTACTAGTCCACTGTATTATATATTTCAATGTTTGTTACTATATTTGTTTGTCTCTTTATCTACTTTTGTTACATTGCTGTTTAGTTGTATAATATGCAATATGTTATTTGTATTATGGGCCAGAGGCCTAAATTACTCGGAATAAAATATTGTCTATTGTCTATTGTCTATTGTCTATATATGATAACGTGAGCCGCGCCCTACCACAATTTTAAAAATAATAATTCAGGCTGAAGTAATTGCGAACGAACATTTCTAGTCCTAAATCCATTTGTTCAGAAACAGCTGGTTACCCAACCTTGCCATGTGAACGCCTTCACACGCATTTATTATCTCATTGAATTTCGTGAGACCTGCCTGCCTTGTCCAATGCCACAACGTCATTTGTATAGAGACATTTGAACCTAAACAATATTTCTAACAACTGGTAGCTCGCTTGAAACAACTTTGCAATATCTTGTCTGATTTTGCACAAAGAACTTCAATAATAAATCATTATCTCCACAATGCACGATTTGGATTTGGACTGACTTTAAGTAAATTTAGCTACATATATTTTATACAGTTGTATATCGTGTCATAAGTTGTGCATTTATTATATATTGAGGTAAATTCCGGGTGTCTCCGTAAAGACGAACCCAGTAATGAAACATTAGAAACCACTTTTTTTCGCAAATACCTTTGTTCGTCAGTTGTTTGAGTGCTAGTAGACTTGAAATGAATGACATGACTGAGCTGAAAAACACGACCGCTAAGCCGCGGAAATCCATCTTCCCGTCATCTTGACAGTTACGATATAAAGTCAGTGGAGGCTTCTGCCATGGCATCACCAATCGTAAAAGAGAGTACCGTGTAACCAGAGTAATCAAGATTTAGCAGAGGCAAGACTCTCTTCATTACGGACGAAAATATGACTGTGTCTAACTTTACAAGTTGAAAATTAACTTTCTTGCCACTCTGGTCAGTCTTACAAACATCTGCAATGGTTTTAACATTTCTAATGCAAGTATTGTCGTGACGGTTATCTATATGATTGTGTTCAAGTTCTGGGGGCCACAATGCCTAAATGATTGGAAACTACGCAGACCCACATTGTAAGCGGCTTTCCTCTTAACAGGTAAAGATTCGGTCGGCAATCGTGAGGCTTCACGATATGAATGCGTGATAAGAATTGACTCGGTGTCTCTTTTGGCAGTGCCCAAATGTATCCGTGAAATAGAATCGGCCATATAATTACGTGCCTTTCCAGATGAATAAGACGACAAGACTAAGCTGCCTGTTTATTTATCACGTTGACCAGTGCTTCAATACCAAAAATCAATATAACTGTTCTATTGCTAGGCTGAGGGACCCATACTGAAAACTGCTAACTATAGAAATGTAACATCGGACCTAATAGGAGCGCCTATCGAACGAAATGGTCACTGGGGCAAAAAGACAATGTATTGCCCACGACTATCGTTAAATGATCCGTTAACCCTTGATTTCGGAATGTATAGCAATCCACTGAACTCTCCTGAAAACCGTAACCATAGGCATACATCTTCCCTAAATCCGAATCAAATCACCGCAAGTACTGTAAAACAGAAATTACGTAATAATATGTTACGTTATACTATAAAAACGTTAAGGCTTTCTTGTCAACAAATACTTTGATTTCAAACTGAATAGATATGGAGTGGGCGAGTGAAAGAAACATCTGCATCGTCAAAAACTAGCCGTAACAATAATTGCACGGTTAGGATCTGAAGCTCCAGAGTAACATTTTTCCTCTGAGCCATTCTAGTTACATTGTGTAGTAACTCAACTATTGAGTATGGGAATGCCAATTACAATTTCATATTGTCGATCTCTAAACCGAGAACAGTATAAACTCAATAGCTGTGCCGACAGACTTTCCATCCGCTAAAGGAACCTCTAGATAATCACATATGTTAGGAAAACATGTACACGACCTGACATCGATTTGACTTTTATCCCTCAAATATAAATTCATTCATCCTGAAAATAATCAAATGTTTCTAAGATGGGTAATCAAACTCAAACCAAATTCCGATTTCTTAACTAAGGCAACATGTGAAATGTGCAAATTTGCTACACGTGGAGTATTGAATGAGCCTTCTAGTCTACCTATGTGGTCTCTGTGGTATTTTCTGAAAATGAATATCAGTTGATTTAATATTGTGTTCCAGAGAAACAACTCTTGAACCAGATTACTCGAGTTGGAAACCATTTATAAATTAATACAATGGTGTATGTGTAGGATACAATTTAAAACATACTTTTAGAACAGAAGTATTACTTGAAGTGTTGCCGATTGGCCATAAATTAGAACCAAGGTTACAAGGCGGGCCGTCTTGGCATGAAATTAGGTTGGAAGGATTTATACGGACCCTGTGAAACCCATGCTCGCACTGCCTTCCACCTCCATTATCTTAGCTGTTTTACTTAGCTCTGCTGTAGTACCGCCGCTAACCAGTATATTGGCTGATGATTCGCTTCGCACTGACCATTCAGTGAATTATTCATTTAATTACAAATGTTTTAATTCATTTTATTTTGAAGATTTTATTATTCTTCAAATGTATATATAATTTAATAATTGTTTTAATAAATCGTATAGATTTTTTGTATATATAATTCTATTTTTTTTTATAATTGTTATTATTGTTGACTGTTATTTAATGACTTATTAATTTAAATAAAGTGCATCTTTGTTTATTATAATTTTATTATTGTTATTAATATTAAAATGTATTTCTATTGATCTAGTATTAATCTTTTTAGCTATGTTTGGGAAAATCCCATACCTCACACGATCGTGTCCAGTTTTATTATTATATTTTTTAGCATACAAAATACATTTGTCCTATTCTAGTATCGCAAATGTTTTAACTTCTAATGCAATTCAATTAATAATTTGCATTTTCTTCTAAAGTAACATTGCTCATGATATTATCTCTTCATAAAGTGGTAAATGTCCATTAACTGCCAGTGCGCTGAGTTCTTGTGTACCTGAATGAATGTGTGTAATTACCACCACACCAGACCAGGATGCTATAAGGTGTGATTAAAAGCTGTACTTTAGCCGCGTTTACGCACAAGCAAACCAAGGGTTAACTAACTTAAATTATAAAGTGTAAATATGCATTACAAAACTCCACCCTGATATGAGTTCGCCAGTATTATCAACTAATCTTAGAGCATAAATAACGCTTAATAAATTTGAATATGCTTACGGTCACCGAGACAAGGAATTTCCTTCCCGACAAAGACAATATCATTCGGCAAGAAACTCATTAAAGTTCAAAACATCATGAATCTACACTAAGGCGTAGTACATCTTAACATATTAGCATCATACAATTGTAAAATAATAAGGACGATGACTTAAAGGAAATATTTTACTCAACATGAATGAGATACGAATCGAAGTATCACTTTTTACCCGAAAAAGGATGTAAAATGTTGCGCATGCGCAATTATACTTATATTACCACTGCAGATCTAGCTTACTGAAACTGTGGGTACCTCCAAATAACATTTTGGGTTTATAAACTCCGGGATTGTTGTAAGGGATACATTGGCCTGTAGTTTAGTCTAATTTTAAACATTTTTAAATAATTACTCAGGCAACACTGATGAAGAATTTAAGATACGTGCACTTCGTCCTATATCAATTTATTTTTACTCTGTCGGAAATGACAACACCTTTCCTTACAAAGAACTTATTTACAACTTCTTAATATTTGTTCTGTTTTCTGTAAAACAATTTCAGATAGGTATGACAAATATTGCCATTACTCTTTGTTTTTTCAATTATTGTTCCCGAATTCGTATTTTATAATTGCATCATGGGTTAAGTGGTTAATACTTTCTTCCAGCGAGATCTTTATGTATTTTGACCAAGTTTCTTTTTAAAACTTTCCATTTTACAAATCATGAGTCAGTGAGTATCAACATCATATGAAAACGAACGCCAGAGCATTTTCTTTTCCGACTTCAAGTTTATAAATCCTTCTTTACATTTGTTTTTTCAAATAGTTTTGCGTTCTTGCTTACTACCATGGAACAAATGATCCCAAGGCTGTATATGTTCATGTTACTCATCGCTGATCCATGAACTCTGACACCCACACACCCACACCCACATCCCCCACTCCACCCTCTACACACACTATAGTAGCTCCTGTCTAACTTTTGTTAGACAGAAATGTCTAACTATTGTTGGACAGAAAGTGCAATGGTTTAACCGGAACGACGTCATCGATTTACTATTTCAAGCTAGCGGCAAAGTGATAGTTGCTCTGGTTCAAACAAAAGAGGTGCGCAAACTTGAAAATAACTTTTTTGTATCTTGCGCATTTAGGACATTTGATTTGATTTATAAAAATGGTAAGTGTATTTAGTCAGTTACTCGAAAAATAATACAATTACATCAACAATTTACTATGATAGGTAACTATTTGAGAAATTGAGTTGCCGGTGTCAAGGTAGAATATGTATTGTTTAAATGCATCGCTGCTTGTATTCTATGTACGCTATGTTTTTAGAAACTATAGTTGAACTAGAGTAAAAGAAGATATAACAATTCGAACAGGAAATGTATCATTCAAGGACCACAGCCAACCACAAACAAGCACAGAAACAAACAACAACTACAAAGATGAATAAAAGGCAAGATATGACATCTCAGTCATAAACGATTTGACAATAGGGCTACTGCCTTGGAACGGTCAGTGTAAATATGACCTAGGGTGCACCAAATATATGTTTACCAATTCTTCATCCCATCTAAAATGGGAGTGTAAATAAATATATCCCCACCAGGTTAACAAAAAAGGCAGCTTTAATAGGCAGTATAACACATAAATGATCATGTATATATAATTTAAACAAAATCAAACACCTAAAGAATAGAAAGCCAGAAAGCAAATACTCAATGACCTGGCAGAAGCCAGAGCATCAAGAGAACAAAACGTTAAGAGTACGACAAGACAAGATTTAAGACACACACCAAACGCTACTGTCCTTTGAGGATTTAGTTAGACATCAGAGGGTCCACAATCTGTCCGGTCACCGCACAGTCAAAGAGGAAAGCGTAGTGGCAACCACTAAACATGAAGTGCGTTGCAAAATGATAGTCATAACCTCATTTGATACGTCTTAATAAGTTTAGCAAAGATTGTATGAAAGTGATTATGACCAAGGATCTTACGAAGTTTGTAAATCCCATCACCAATAGAAGTCAGTTTGTGACACTCCTCGTCGCGGAAGAGTTCTTAAATTATTTTTGTATTTTAAAAGTAGATCAGAGTTACGATAATACAATTGTGCAAAGTTTTTGCAAATTTTAGAGTAACTATAGCCCTGCTGGAGAAGCTTTTTAGATATACAAATATTACGAATATTAAAGTCCTCAACATGACTACAAACTCTAGAAAAACGAATAAGTTGAGAAACATAGAACCCATAAGAAGTAGATTTGGGGAACATCTCCATTTAGGTGTGGATAATTAATAATATAAAAATCATTGTCATAGATTTTATTAATTATTTCACCATTTTCAATAGAGAGATGTAAACCAAGAAAAGAAGCGACAGTTTCAGAAATTTTAAATTTGTTGAGTTGAAGTTCTATAGTATAGATAGTATAAACCTTAGTAGAAAAGAAAGGCTTGCCAATGTTCAATACCTATAGGGATACCAACAATTTGCATATAAACGGTAGTTCCAAAAATATTTTATCTAATAGAAAAATGAATGCTTCACAAACTTCTTAGCAAGTTTACCAAGTGTAACTGTCTAAACTGCCGTTAGTAAAGACGCTTTAATATTGTTACAGGCCAAAAATGTAGTTTAATTCTTTAGTGAAAGTTTTTTGAATGAGAGCAATAAGCTTATCTTTGATAAGGTGATGTGGTAACGTTGCATATAGTGTTGAGAAGTCATAAGTACGTATAGATGAAACTTGAAGTTTATTGCCAATTTTATCAAGAACATCTCCTGATTTTTTAATTGACCAACATATATTAATCCCAGATTTGACAGAAGCTTTAGCATAATAAAACGGTAGTAAGACAAGAAATTAAAAGTTTGGAGATGTTTGTTGTGGTGCAGGCACTAGAATTCGAAATTATATGGCTGTTTATGTAATGTAGGAATCCAGTACGTAGTTGTAAATTTGTTTTGATTTTCGTCTACCCAGCATTGAAAGTAGTGCATAGAGTGATATGCGCGGAAACAATATCATCCTCAGTAGATTGAACTGTACTATACGAATTAGTGCTCCAGAGTTTCGGAGATAAAAACCTGACGTAATGTAGGCGTCAAACAATAATTACATTATTAGCTGCTTTATCAGCAGGAACTAAAACAAAGTTATTATGTAAGTATTGAATTCCCGATTTTCAATAACGAAACAAAAACTTAGGTCTCGGAGGAAGTAAAGAGGGATTAGCATTATACAAGTTAATACGGGTTTTGGATACGGGTGACATTTTCCAGGTAGAAATGGATTTCGAGTCCGCATGTTCTCTGCGACAACTTTTTTATACTTAATTCCTCAATGGACTGGGCGAATTAGTGCTTCCGAGTTCCAGAAATAAAATATTGACGTAATGCAGGCGTCACACAATAATTACATATTAGCTGCTTTATCAGCAGGAACTAAAAACACATTTATTATGAAATTCTTGAACCCCTGAGTTTAAATTACGAAACCAAAACCCTGGTCTCGGAGGAGGTTACAGGAGGGCTAAGCAAGTTAATACGGGTATCTGTAATTTCAGGAATTGACTTTTTCCAGGTAGAAAGGGAGTTCGGGTTCGCATGTTCTCTACGACACCATTTTATACTATATTCCTCAACGGATTGGGCTATTTTAGAAAATGTCAAACGTCATCAGATTTCTTCTCATTATAGGGTCGGAGAACATGTTGTGTGTAGGTTTGAATTATGAAAATAGTGTTATACAAAGGATATGTACGAATGAATATTGCATCTGATTCCTTGTCGATCAATTCAATTGAAGAAATGGACAAAGAGGCGAGACATGAAAGCATAGCTTTTCAAACTGTTTAACATATTATGTAAATCAGCGACTGACATAATTACACGCGATTATCTTTTGAAATATATCTTTGTTGTTAAATGTTATCAATAAGGCCCAGTGGATATTGTGTCTGCAAGTTGTTCATCCACTTTAGTTCTGCTAGAGTATGTCTAGCGTTTATTTTAAAGATTTTAGTAGCATCAATATCATAAACAGTAGCATTACTAAATATATGCCCTGACAGAAGTTCGCATTAATCCTTAACTAGACATTAATAATAATAATAATAATAATAAAAGCTTTATTTAAAGAAGGTAACACATTAGAGTTATATAACATACATCATATACATCTTATTTTCAATGTGGCCTTCTGCAAAAAAAATAATCGTACACACACGCACGCACGCACGCACGCACGCACACACACACACACACACAATATGCATATATACATCGACAAACACTCCATTAGTTAATTTTCTAGAAACAATATTAAAGATCATGAAGTAATACAGTATAAGCGGATTCTTACTCAGAATTCAGTTATATGTTTACTTTGTTATATTGTTATCTGAACAATTAATCGTTAAATGATAATACATTACTTTGCAATAAATGTGATCTGTATCTATATTTAAATGAATGTAACGACGATGATGAACGAATCTGTACAGGCACACTATTCCATACTTGTGCACTTACAAATGTAAAGGATTTTTTTCATATAATTTGTACGTGGCTTGGGAGTTACTAAATCACTGTTTGTAATAGATCGAAGGCTATATATGTTACTGCTGGAAAAGGTTAATAATTTGCGTATGTAATTTGGAGCGAGATTATTTTACGCTCTGTCTACTAGAACAGCTATGTGATACTATACAAAGCGAAAAATAATCTCGCTCCAAATTACATACGCAAATTATTAACCTTTTCCAGCAGTAACATATATAGCCTTCGATCTATTACAAACAGTGATTTGCAGGTCGTTTTATGGAAAGGCAAAATGTAACTATCGAAAAGCTCTGCACGATACATTAAATATATCAAATAAATTATACGAAGTCGTTGGCAAACCAATTAGAAGATGTATTCACATTTAACCTTTTGGATAATGGTCAGCTAATCTCCCGTGCCCGTGTGCAATGATAGTTTATATTCCGTTGAGTAACACGCTAAAGAATGATCGCTCATCAATCATTTTGCCAATGAGTAGGCTACTTCGTATAGCTGATATCTTATGTCACATCGATGGGATGTATCAATATAGCGTAGATAATGTATAAAATTCCTTAAAACACACAGCTGATACTTTGGTCTTTACGATAAATTATTATGAAATATAACTGCAAAGAGAGAGATGAAATAAGAGTTCCGTGATTGCCATCATACGTGCACAATATGACTTCGGTTAATATAAATTTCGTGATTGCCGCCAAATCTCCGGAATGGTTCCGTGATATTTTCGTGGTGGCCACATATCTTTGGATTGCCTTCTTGATCGTTTTATCAGTACCAAATATACTACTCAAAGTTTTCTAAGCACCAAAGCTTTTTCGCCTTTCACCACAAATATCGCGCGAAACTGTATTTTGTAAGATTACATGTAACAATACATAATAAATAGAGTTTAATAACCAGTGTTTTTGAGATACGGGAAATATCTCCCGAGGTAGAGAAATGGCTCCGATATACGCCTTTCCAATAAGTAGGCCACTTATCGATTTATCTCCCCTGACAAGTTGCGTGACGTCATAACAAGGACACATTTTCAACACGCTGTGTAATGTTGTATTGTTGCACGTAGCATGGTCACAGTAGTTTAACGTTACCGTACTCCCAACGGAAGTTGTGTTGAAATATTGCGCAATATCACCACATCTGGTAGAGGTGTCCGACTGATGGCGTTAAGAACCTTATTTATTGGTAGATTTTCGAAAATCGTTGATTGCAGTTTATTACAGAATCCTTAACTGTAGTCCAGCATATACAAACACTTGTTTTTGACAATGAATAATGTAATAACAGTTGGGTTTTCTGTCCACAACACTTGACAATCGTAAAAAAGTTGTAAACAATTGCTTATTTTGTACAAACGAGGTACGATTGTATCAGGTTTTGAATTGTGTCATCTTAGGAATAATCCAAACACCTTGAAAATGTGTGGTTTATTAGCAGTTATTTGTGAGATTATAAAGATAGAGAAAGGTTTCTGTCAAAGCACGGTGTACTCATAGTTGCAATTTTTAAAATATTCACTGTCACCCTAGTTGGTAAACTACTGTATTGTAGTTGTGTTGAAAAGTCATATCCTATCTGAAAAAAGGTAGGTAAATACAGAATAGAAATTTCGTTTAAGTACATATTTAATAATAATATATGGATAGGATGGAATTAGCCTAATTATGTGTGTGATATATGTATAAGTATCCAATAGTTTGTTGTATCAATTCTAAATCAAAGGGTTCTCACCAGACTTGTTTTGCATGTCGCGCTCGACATGCTTTTAATGGAGCCACTAAAAACCAAAGTTTTAATAACAAACCATATGAACATTTAGTTTAATATATTTCAAGTGATCAGCCAAATACGCGTCGTTTAGGCAATATATACTAGGAACTGCAAAACAGATATATTTTTCTAGCTTGGTAAAGCCTTTTCTAACTGACCTTTGTTTTTCCAACCAGACATTTGCCCTTAAACAGTTTGTGACCAATGTTCCACAACTGTTTTACTGCACCAGCATATCTCATCCGGTGAGTATGTTCCATCGAATACCACTCCACCACATCAAAAAAGAGTAAAAATGCAATATTTAGAGTGGTAGCAGGTTTTCTGCTAGTAGCAGATTGAATTTCAAATACATGTCTTCTTTATTTATTTTTATTACCGCTGATAACTCATGCATAAAAACACGATTTATTGGTTTCGGACTCTTCTCCATTTCACAGTTGATTGTAAAACGTTGTTACTGGTTCATGACTGCAGATAAAAAAAGACGCTCTGACTTTGTTTATAAATACACATCTTTATTAAACATTTACATTCACAACATTCAAAACAAACATATCATGAAAAGGCATGTAATATAGCATGTTGTATTATCTAAAACATGCATGCCATAGACGTGTATCGTTAGATATAATATAATTCACATGCAAATTCATATTGTATATAACACTGATATTACATGTACTTATAACTTTCAATATCACCACATGTCTTCTTAATATTGACGAATAGAACTATAATAAAATACTATGACTGACAATTTCATATCGCTTAACTGTTCAATTTAACACATGTATATTGGGTATATCTCACTCCAACCTTAAGGCCATAAATTATAACATAAAGTTCATTGCATTTATACATATTTCTAAATATCATTTTAATAAACTAAATAAAAGTTTATTTGTGATACTTTTATTGTTACACATACGCCTTTGCTCCTCATGCATTTGTAAATCGTCATCAAATTGGTACACATTTTCATCAGGCTGAACATTTTCACTGCGTATCATTCAAACGCGACGTGTCATCAAAGGAATCACTGCTTGATTTTATCCAAACCACACCATTTTTCAAGACGCAAGTCAAAAACAGTTTTCGCGCATTTCTTAGGTGCAGAAGTAAAGTTTTGGATTTTTTTAGTGGATGAAATATTCTGGAATTTTGGAAATGTTCACAGTTTGTAATGAAGATTAAGGAGTGATTAGTTTGCTCTGTTTTTATATCTGATGGAACATTGTGCATCTGTTCCAGATGAAGGAACATTTTATTGTCAGCTCTTCTGTGTTGTGTATGGCAATTTAATGGTCAATTATGTCTGGAAAGTCACGTGGCCTCTTTGAACAACAGTAGCATTTTATTTCATCCATAACTGCCTGAAATAGAAAGAAATATTTAGGACTTTTTATTCTGTATATCGTAGTTTATATATATGACCTACTGCGTGGCAAATTCATCATTGTCCAATGGTTATCGTTCTTTTTACCAAAGTGAGCAATAGTATACTGTTTAAGTCTTATACCGAAATCAGTAATGGTCCTGTTCAACGAATATAGGATATGCACGTATATACGGACGGACTTAACCGTAACTTTTTACATGACAACGCACCCAATAAAAATGGGAGCATAAAGCGACAGACTGACCAGTGATACTCATTGACTTTTCAATCTTTGAAAGTTAATTGTTATTGAATTTATTTTCTATTGACATATCTTAAGTGGAGTCCACATTGGTGGGTTAGAAACATTCGTAAACATGAAAAATGTATCAACTGTCTCCGTTATCGGCTTCCCTATATCTCATTCTTCATATTGAACATGATTTAACACCAACTAGGAGTACAGCTGTTTGGAGGCTCAACGCAACTACAATACACCGAACCTGCAACTATGAGTATAGTAAATATGGATAGTACGATCCATTTCAATCACAAAAAAATAGCTATATTAACAAGAAACTGAGTGTGCTTATACTAAGTTCCCATTTGATTAGATGTTAATATTATTATTTATGTGTGGTTTTATGCAAAATAATCATAAATCGAACGTTTTTGAGTCAAATGTTTACATCTGGTTGACACAATTTTCACTTGTTGTCGATGTTTTCATTTGACTTTTTGCTTTTATATGCCATTTCCATCAACGTGCTTTCGCAAGAGGCATCATCAAAGTATATACATATGCCAGTGGACAAGAAACCTCGTTAAAAAGGTTGAAAAATAACTAAACTTACCAAAAAGTAACATGGTCACACCGCACAGACATCGCTTCACATCGAATCCGTCGATTCACAAAACACAACTTCCGCTGGGAGTACAGTAGCGTTCGACTACTGTGATGGTGGCTTATACATACATTGCCGATTTTCTGAACAGTTACAGGTAAGAAGCAAGCATCGGATATTGCTTTATTTTACCAGTATCAATTATTTTTTTCAATTTGTTATAGATATATTATCCAACAGAACGTTTTTAGTGACGATTGAGTTGAATGCCAGAATGGGCATGGCATTTCTATTTTAAGTTTTTTTATTTGGCGATTCGACTGGGTGTATTTTTATTGAGAAACTCGGAATATTTGCGAGCTTCATGTTTCAACGAAAAAGGACGTTAATATTTAGATTATATATATATATAATTTCTGAAGTGTTTATCGATAAACATGAATGACAAGCGAAGATATCCGTTTACTGCCCAGAACTTGTTCAGTTACCCCACCCACCAGAGACTTTCTACGTCCCTGCATCCACAGACTTTGTACTACATGTAGGTTACATGTTGGACAGTAGTTTAAATATTCATTTATAACTGGAAACATGTATTAAGTATTAACATATGAAATAAACGGTATTTTTTTGTTTCAGTGGATAGAATACATCTCTGGGTAGGACAGATCATCAATGGCAAGGGCAGAGAAGCTCCAAATGGGACAGTCTCAAAACTGAACAGTGTTCCATGTCTTTGTAAACTAGTAAGTTTGAGATACTTCTGACCAAAATATATTGTATTTGCTATCAAAAAGAATGATTGTGTGATACTGTTATGCATTGGCGTATTAAAGAAAATGTATTAAAGCAATCTTTACAAAAAATAACAGATAATTATCCTGCATATAATTGTCTGCACATCAATTTTTTTGTACCTATAGCAATAGTTAAATTTAAAAAAAACGCGAACCCAGTTTTGAAGAAAAAATTGATCACTTGTTTCTAAATGCAGCAATTTTATTAGACATAATTTATTCATTTCAGATTAACCTGAATCCGGTGTTGCAAAAGCTAGACAGCTACACTATCAAAACCGCCTGGGAGTTGGTGTTGGGCAGACTTACAGGCTGTGGACTCAAAATACAAGCCATTGCCTGTGGGTTAAAATGTTGACGACCCGGTTTCAAACCTCTGCGGTGCGACCGAGTTCGTTGGTGTGTTCTTTGGCAAAGCACTTAGCCGCATCCGTCTGATGGTGACATAAACCGGAGTAAAAGGAGGACGTGGATTTCTATTTACGTCATGTATTCTTCATATATCTCTGGGTGGCTCTAAATAACCTATGATGTGTTGATGAGCATTTAAACATCTTTCCATTCAGAACATGGATGGTTTGATAGCACAGACTATTGCTGAAGTGCAAGGATAACTGGGAATAACAGGAAGAAAGTGACGAGACTAAATTAAATTTATGGACAACAACAGAAGTATTCTGATTATGCATGTTTTAAGTTTAACGAATTTTACTAAAGTACCACACTTTGCTATGAAAATTACTTCGTGTCAGGCTTGAGTGCTGGTGTATTACTTGAAGTACACATTTTGATTGTGTCTGGTGTTTTAATAACGTTCAAGTATGGATTTGTTCGGGCAGATAATTGAATTGAATTGAATTGGGGTTTTAAGGCGTGAAAAGATTATATGGCACCTAAAAGGCATGAACATGCCAGGCTCATCTTCCATGTACATCGAGATAAAATATGGAAAATGGGCCTAGAACCTTCTCACCCTGAACTGCAGAGTTGCTGCAAATTCTATCGTAGAAACTCCATTTACGCTGGAGCCACGTTATTGTTTTTCTGCCACTGCTCTTTTGATGCGAGCGAGATAGCACCTGAAACAATGCAGGGATCATGATGAAGACCTTTAATGAACATGAATAAAAAATGATAAAATGAACATGAATTTGGGGGGATTCTACCCCTCTGCCTATCCCTCCAAAGGGATCTGCAGTGGCCCTATTCTTTGCCCCGTGACCAAACGGGGCCCACGAGAACCACACGGGGCGGGCAGATAATTAAACATACATGTTGGTTATCTTTTAATGGTTGCTTATAACACATACAATCGTGTACTTTTATTTTGTCACTGGTTTGGTTGTGTCATGTATGATTAAATTCAATTTTCCTCTGTTGTCTTCAGTTATACTTTTATAAATATCAAATGGTATCACATGCAATTATAATAAATAATTCAGGGTTCGACCTTAACAGGCGTCCGTCGGTCCGAAACCAGTTTTGTTTGTACGAACCAAGCGTCCTTGAAAGTCCATCAGTCCGTGTGACTAGTTATTTTCGATAGTCATTAAATTAAATATAATTTAACACATACAGATGATGCCCCAGTTTTGTAATATCGCACACGTGCTCCTTATAATTTCTACAACCCGTTACGCGCATCTGCGATCTTCGAACCCTGGGCGTGATGTTGTATTACCACATGTGTAATAACAGCGGAAGATCTCACTCGTATCCAATCTTATATAAATAGTATTAAAACCACTTTAAAGACACACTTGACAACTTCCTCACATTATTAAGTTTTCTGTTTTATTAAATTTAAAACAAAACTAATTATTGATTCATAGTACCGGTACATGACACAAATTGTTAATTTTGTCATTAAATGTAATTCCTTAAAGTGTGGAAAAAGTCAAATGTCTCTTTAAGGTGTTCAAAGTTTGGGGTTGGTTGGACTTCTTTCAGCTCTAACAATACTATATACAGCCTTGCAATTTCAAGATATCATCAGCGGCCTCGGTAGCTCAGTGGATAAGGCCTCGGCTTAGAGCTTCAGACCTCTGCATGCCGTGGGTTTGCTCTCTAATGGAGGCATGTCTGATGGCAAACTTCATCTCATCTCCCACTGAGGTTGCTGTACCAATATAACCTAATATGATGTGATAACGGAATCTAAACCCCACTTCTTTCAAGAGAGCATCAGACGAATTCATAAAATGGGCTGGTTATCTCTTAGGGAAACCATGTATCAGAATTATCATTAGCAGTTTAGCTATGATTAATTCATATATTAAATTGACATTGAAACAATTATAAAAAAGTGACAAATAAATGATGATAAATGTTTTATTTTTACAATATTGATTTTTCTCAATACTTTATAATGCATAAATTAAACCGTTAAACAGTAAAGGAAAACCCGTCAATCATGATATTGCTTCCGGTACATGATATTAAGAAAGAATACCGACTTATTTAATCCTATCTTTAACTGAAGGCTTGAAATGAACATGGTCCAAAGACAATGACCAATTATTCAGGAATAAATCCATTGTGTGTTTGAATGAATATGTTTATTTCAACCCTTCGCATATAAGTTCATTGAACTAATAAGTTGACCACTAACATGACAAAGTGCTTATGCCATGAAATCTGCTTCAAGACATTTTCACATTTTTCAGAATTTACAAAATAATAGGATCTTAGAAAAGGCTAATAATTCGCAAAATGTCCACGTTTGATGCATGATCCCAGTCACGGTCAGAGGAATGGTTTAGTCAAAGATGTGGAATTCCTTAATTTTGGGCATAGTGTGTTCAACATGAATCCCCTCAGCTGCTATAAATTTGCTAACACATTTTACCAACTTTACCAAGGAATGGTGAAATGTTCAGTGAGACACCGTTTGCTAGAAAAGGCCAGATATTCTCGAAACCTTTAGGGCTCTATTGACCATACTGATGTCCGTTAATAGTTTGTAATTCCACTCCTAACAGCGATTTTCTTATTTGAAATACAGCTACTGAGCTAGTGCACATCTGTGACACCCATTTCTGACCTAATCTTCATCCAGAAAGTGTAAGAAGCATGCACACTGCTTTACTTCCATTCAACTGAAATGATAAAAACAATATTCTGTAAGACACTCCACAGAAAAAAACTTCTTTTACATGGTCACCTCTAACGGGTTTAACTGTGTCTATAACAAAATGAAATTATTGTTGATTTTCAGGAATTGTTTGCCCAAAATAAATCAAGCAGTTAGCTTACAGTATTTCTCTTAAAAATAGTGTGGTAGTCATTTTAAGTTACTTGTAGGTTGAACATTGTATAGATGACAAATTCAAAGGAAAACATTTTTAAAGTCTTCATACTGAAGTTCCTATATTATGCATGAACTGTGACACATTTACCACAACAAAATAATTAAAATGAACTCGGAGCCTGTTTACCAAGAAATAAGTATCTTGTGTCGAGAATATATTTATTTTGCCGCTATACGTTACAAGCAGATTATAAAGTCAACTTACATTCTTTTCAAACAGATGATCAGATCTTGATTGGTGCTTTCTCTCTCCATGTCGGGGTATATATTTTCATAGGTCCATTGTCAGTCATTGCTGAAAACATACAAAGAAAATAATGAATGAAATGGGGTTTACAACCTGTTAAGTTTATATTTGGACAGCAAACTCAGTGACTTATGAGGTGAAAGATGAAGTTTCCCGTCAGATATGCCTCCGCAATGGAACAAACTCCGGCGGTTCAGAGGTCTGCAGCTCTAAAAGCAAGGCCTTATCCACCGAGCTTCCCGATACTAATATAATCAATTGGCAGTGAGAAAATCAAATGACAAGCCGGTCATTCTGTTATAGTCTAAACTACTGACCAGTAATTTATACCGGAGATAATCAATCAATGTTGTGGTGATATTTACCCGACGGCCCGTTAAGCTCAGTTGGTAGAGCACTTGCGGTGTAAATGAGGGGTCCCAGGTTCAACACCCGTGCTGGCTGCACTCCTACACCACCCCCACCCTTATCCACGCTCAATTACACCAAAAATTACAACATTATATAGGGAAAGAAGTACCTTGTGAGCGCTAACCATTTCTTCCTTCACATTATTGGGGGGCTGGGGGGAGGTGGGGCAAATATTTGCCCCCACCCGCCCCCCGAATCTGAACATCGAGGGGACGGCTCCCACACCCCTCCCTGGCCCACCCGGCTCCTACGCCTATGTTATCATAACAATAAATAACTTCATATGTATCAGCGAGTATGCATAACTAAGTATACTTTTTCTTAAAGTAATAATATGTAATAGCATTAATAATTTTTCATTGCAGAGATGCTGAGATTTTATCTGATTTTCAGTAGGTGATAAAATGTGTGTTACTCGGTTTTTATCCTTAAGTTCTATGGTAAAATAAAAATCTTTGGCAGAGTAAACAGAGATACTTTTCAAGATTTTGATTTTGAAAGGTACATATATTGAATAAATGTGCATGAATGTTCATGAAATGTGCATGGTTTTAAAATAATCACACTGTACTGTAGACGCCTTAATTTTAACAGTAAACTTGGTTGAACATCAAGGATAAAGACCGAGTTTATCACCTACCAGAATGTATTATGCAGGTCTTTTTTCTGGTCACTGATTGGTCAGTTGTTTTGATGATGCTCTATCAAAATTATGAACTAAATTCTTAAAATATCGAGTATCAACGTAATCCGTCCGACTCCCCACCCACTACTTTTTCAGGACGTCCTGATTTCTGAACCATGATTTTAGACACATTTCGGCACTTTATTAACTATTCTATAGACAAACAAGCTACAAATATATTATTGCCGAAATGTGGAATGTGGCGTGACGTCATAGGTTCCCACGCTGTTAGTTCCCACGATGTCAAGTTCTGCACTAAATAACCTGATCGGTGAATTCTCATATTGTGCAGTTTATGAGTGACGTCATCAATATCGGGGTCGTTCTGCAATGGTAAACATTGGCAACTTCCTATTCTTTGAATTTATTGAACAATGACTTCCATTGAGTGGGTTGTTTTTACTTAAACTGTACGAGTAATGCTTTCGGATACATTTCAATGGAATATTTGTACAGTAATGATGTATAAATAAAATGTATAAAAAAAAAAAAAAAAAGAAATAATAATAATATTCGATAAATTAGAAAATAATAATAATAATATATCGATCAATAAATAATAATAAAATAAAAAATAAAATGGTATATATATTCGATATAATTTGCAAAAAAAAAAAAAAAAAAAAAAAAAAAAAAAAAAAAAAAAAAAAAAATAAATAAATAATAATAATAAAAAATAATAATAAATGATGGGTGTGTTAAAAGAACAAGACGTCTGTAATAGTGAATCTTTATTTAGTGATGATCGTATGTGAACTGATTTCAATCTCTTCCAAAATACTACAGGCAGTGTGCCTTGCCCTCTGGGGGTTATATATCAGTCAATGGAAATATACTGGCTGGCTAAAAGAATCTAAAGTGTATATCATATCCAGCATCTTTATGGGTCTCGGTGCGTTTCGACTGAGGGAGTTTTTGGGTGTTGGGAATAATAATAATAGTGGGGTAATAATAATAATTAAATAAATATAATAATAATAATATATATATAATAATGCTAATAATATAAAAATCTTAAAAAAAAAAAAAAAAAAAGAAATCAATAAAATAAAAATAAACAGACTAGATCTACATGAAGTCTGCACAATCAGTTATTACAATAAGTTGGTATTACTATTTAGGATTTTATTTTCATTTGTCCTCCATCTGTACTCATTTGTGCTAGGTTTAAACATTGTACGCCTCTTTTTTGTTTTCATAATCACACTGGATAATGAGTCGTGGAAATCGATCCGAACAGTTCGATGGTTAGTTCTCTGCTGGTAACGTGGTTGATGATCCCACCTGGAAAAGTCAGTGGTTGCCTCCCAGCCGATCCAAAGGGTGTACGTTCAGCTATTCAGTGACGTCACATATCGTTGAGTGACTCGATTGGTTGCAGAAAAGGCCGTACACAAGACGTTCGTCAGATAGAGGAACAGATCACAGCCTCCGGGAAACAGGACTCATTTTTATACGCTTTATAATGATGTTGTCGTAGATAATGCAAAAATCACCAAAAAAAAAAAAAAAAAAAAAAAAAAAAAAAAAAAAAAAATTATCATATCTTTTTTCCACCAGGCGTATGCAAATTGCAAGTTCATTGTAGATATGGTGGCGGTAGATTGTTTGTTACTACAAACAGTTCACACTAGGAAATTGAAAATGGTATCAAAATAAAAACAATATCCTGTTTGTAATGACAGTAGTTAGACTACATTTTCAACTCAAATTGATTCAATTTGCAAAAACAATGAAAATAATAATAAGTATTGAGTCATTCGAGAGGCAATTAAAACTGTAAATAACAGTGAGTCACATTAGAAAAATATTATTATCCGACTCAAGGCAGAGCTTAATATAATTGTTGTCATTCTGCGGATGATGTCCATAGCTACTGCAAATATTATTTAATAACTATTATGAAAACCATTTATAGAGGAATAATCTGTTGGAAACCATCTACTTGATGGAGAAATGTCTATTACGCCATAATGTAAGCCTGCTGTTATCATTATCGTTGTTGTGCACTATGTTTTCAGCTCCTGCTGCTATTATTTAACTCCAAGGCTGTTGGTGTAATCGTGTTTTATGATGCTAACCATGTATTTGGAGTGTTTAGGCAATATGTTTTCTTACTGCGGATAAGTATATCTCAACAGTTTGTTGATATCAGCTAATTTTAACTTGCTGCCGTTGACTGTTGTTGCTAATAAAAGTTGTTGTTCTGACAATGGAGGCAATGCATATTCATGACCCAGAGCGGTAGGTAACGTCATACTGTCGGGGCGTGCGTCTATGATAGTGCGGAAGCATTGTCTTGGTTTTGGCATTATTTTTCATTTGAATTAATACTGTTTAACAATTTAAAATCAATTCATGCCTCCTTTCTTCTAAATTGACTGTTTATAAAACATCCAATGCTTTTCGTCTAGCGCTCAGCTTTACAATTATTCAGTTTGCGTACAATGATGTCTTCATTACAGATTTTTATATACGAATGCTGTTGCTGCTGATGCTTAATTATGATTGGATCTCTATTACTTCTTTCAAGATTTATTTTGTTACATTCTCTCGAACATTTTGCCCTATATTTCAGTTTGTGTAACCATAGAGTCCTCCAGTGTTGGTATTTTGTGTAACCATCAAGTTGTCTTAACACCAGTCAAAAGTTATGTCGGTATCGGATGCAATGTGTGGAACAGGTCATAGAGTCCTTCAGTGTTGGTATTGTATGTAAAGTTCCACTTTTTACTTGTTATACAAGAAAAACTTTTGCTATATAGCAGCTTTGTGATTTTCGAAACTATGTCGTGTAGAGTTTGGGAATATCTCCCTACATTTGTTTAATACATTCATATTTAATGCATCGACAGTGCTTTTTCAGTGGTATCCATATTCAAAACATGGCAAAAGTTACATACTTATCATAATGCCTCAATTTAAGGGTATTCCATTTGATCATTGGTTTATTGTTGGGCCAATCCTTTTAGATCGATGAGGTTTCATTATCCTGCACCAGGTTGATATTTATTTATACTGCACCAGGTATTTTTGCAAGGGGTTCATTGAAGTTCAGTTATCTGTTTCTTTTCGGCCTGTCCCTAGTCAATACACAGCCCTTTAAACCAGTTAGTGCATGGTCACCAACTTATAAAACCCTTCTGTGCTGTGTCGATTCAAAATAACAACTTCTCTGCAGGGTTCCACACTACAGAGTGTGTGTGTATGTGTGTTTGTGTAGCTCTGGGGTTTATAGTCAATAGTCATAGTCAAAGTTATATAAACTCCAAAAGGTATATTGCACAATAGAACCTGGGCAGGTTGCAAATTGTATTTTAATAACACATTTCCTCCAAGTTTTAGGTTGTCATACAAGAAGGTGATAAATGAGATAAATGTCGTTCCAATAGTCAGCATCACATGACATCTTTATGTATTAGTTAAAGGGAGTTTACACAGTTGTGTGGCTAACTTTTTTAATGCGGGCTAGTTTACTTGAAAAGGATACATGTTCTTCGTGTATTGCTGTCGGAGTGTTACATGGTTTAGCCTTTATGATTGATACACAAGTCTAAGAACCGATCGTAGGTTAAAGGTCAAAATGCAGTTAAAGACCTGTTCAGAATAGACATAAACTTGATTATCAAGGTGGCAAAAGTTATTACAATTGGGTAAATGTGCATATTATATACAGACAAATGTATATCAGTTGTTTGCTGACTGAAATGAACAGTGGTACACGAAACAGGAGGAAAGGATACATGCTTCATCAGAAATCATTCAATGTTCAAGGTCTGAAATAGAGTAACATGTACACTTTACACTTATATTATTTTTTATTTCTGCTGCTAATTTATGACAACTTCGAAACGTTTAACAATCAATTTGGGTTTGACGCCACACATTAAAGGTTACAATCTTCCTCAAGCCTTTACATACTGCATATTTTTCTGACATTTATTTATATTGTCAATGTCTGATGCATCAACTCATGTGATCCTTGGGAACTGGTTTAGAGAAATACCCATTAAAGGTTCTTAGAAAGCATGTTAGGCTTCTGACCGAGTTTTTGGAGTCAATTTATATAATGTGGTCGTTATTTGGTCTCCTATACTTTCTAGGCTTTCATGGCGTTAGCCTAACTACCCTTTTGCAAAAGAAAGGGCCAGAAAGTGACTAAACAGTTAAGCTGTTACGGCGATAATAGTTATTGGGGGCCATTTTCTGCTACAAGAATACATTCAGGCTGATGATACCTGTCTTGAACCGGATGGTGTGCATTTATCCAAAATGGGGAACAACTTGTTTCTTAACCTGTTTCCGGCTGGATTTGAACATTCATTAAAAGTGGGCAGCGATAAGGCAATATATTTTATTTTTTTTGGCACCGTTTCTGTTTTGGGCATGGCATTCGGATATTTTGCTTTTGACAGTTATGCTGCTAAGGCGATAATAGGTATTGGGGGCCTTTATCTGCTACACCCACACATTCAAGCTGATGATACCTGTCTTGAACAGGATGGTGTTCACTTATCAAATGTGGGAAACAACTTGTTTCTTAACCAGTTAGCAGCTGGTTTTGAATGTTTCATCGAAAGTAGGCAGTGATTAGGAAAATATATGCTTTTTTGGCACCGTTTCTGTTTTGGGCGTGGCATTAGGATTTTTGCTTTTTGTAGGCACACTTCGCTGCTGCCAAAAAAGTTTCCCCTATTTTTGGCGGTGGATGGGTGCCTGGACACTCAATGACTTGGAGTGTCCGGGCACCCATCCATATGGCGGGCAGCGAAGGTGTGAAAGGAAGGACATATAACTTTCAGTTTAACTTTATTCAGCTCCTGTATACCCAGAGACTGAATTGTAATCTAAACATAAATTATATACAAATTTGCTGTCCGTACGAATTGCTAAAAAATATTTCAATTGATTGAATTCGGTGCACTTGTAATTATGCTTGAATATCAACCGTGCTTTCAACACTTGCTTAAATCAGAAAAGTTGCTTTCATAATGAACATTTAATTTGGTGCACATGTATTTATGTCCTTAATATTGTAATATTCAATTTGCTTTTTTGATTTATGCTTTCTGCTGTAAGGGCTTGCCATAATGGTCTTTTGTGCTTACCGGCAGCCCAATTGTTAAACATTCAATCCATGCCACGCCCAATATTTGCCAAATCTATTAAAGTTTAAAAAATATTTATATGTGTCGTTATTACAGTGCTCTCCCATAGTACTGACTATAATAGCGAGCACAGCTAGCGAGAAGTGCCGAAGGCACTTCGAGCGCAAGCGAACTTTACGGTAACGGGAGAAAAAAAAAAAAAAGAAAAAAAAGAAAAAGAAAAAAAAGAAAGAAGATAATTGCTAATCTATGTGTCTCGATTTTGATGGTAAATCGTCGTTGTCACGCTTTAAGCATTTCTAACGCAAACACCGGCTCCCACTATAGGAGTTTTAGTTTCGAAATTCTGATTTGTTTTCTTTAAAACAGTTTTCTGTGCAACGTTTCCGTTATGACTGATTAGAGTAGAGTTTCAGAAATAATTTGAAAGTCTCTCCGACTCCTTCACAAAGTCCTATAGAATATGTGCAGCAGAATATTTAAAGAGTTCAAATGCGAAACTAAGGCTTTCTAGAAAATATGTGGTTTCCGTGGGAAATTTCAAAATGACAACAAATGCAGGAATATGCTGAACATGTCAACAATTGCAGAGCGCACAATGATTAAACAACACTAGCAGCATATGTGAGATATTCATTTATTATGGTTTTTATTTGTAAACACTCGGTATGAAGGTTAAATTGTCTTGAGCGGAAACTTTCCGCATTATGCAAATTAGCGCGTGTTAAAATCAGTGACGTAACAGTAGTAAATGTTGACATTATTTGTGACAACTCAGGTAATTTCTGGAAGACTCGGATTGCCTTTACTTTGTAATAACACTTTTGTGAGTTGATGTTGAGCTAGTTTAAATGATTAATTGTGGACAAATCGATTATAATTTCTTTCACTTCGTACGAACACTTTTGTGGGTTTATGTTGAGCAAATTTTAACTTCAACTTTCCATCACTCATGTAATTATTCACCGTTGTGCGAAGATGTTCCAGAGGAACCCAGCACAGTACTGGAAGAATAAGAAGTTTTAAATGATTAATTATTTATGGACAAACCACCCTCGCCGTGAACGGAAAGCGTTTCTTCAGTCTAACCCCTAAAATAATCTACAATATATACCCCCCCCCCCCCCTCAACCCACCCACACACACACCCACCACCACCCTGAAAAAAAAAGAGGAAAAGTTTCCTCAGACAGACATCCCTCTCCTGGAAAGTCTTAGACTACAAGCCACCCCACCACTTCCCAGCCAGCATGGCCATATCGGATAGATTTTTGGTAATTGTTCGGAATGTCGGCAGATCGGCCCGATGTATCCGTTATCTGTCATAGACATCGGGCCGTTATGCAGACTGCCGCTCTGTTACAGAGCGGCAAGGCCCCATGTCTATCCGTTATCTGTATATAGGAAACATATCGGTCCGATATTGGCTTGCTGACTGGGTTTGTGTGTTTTTTTTATGATTTGCTGAAAAGATATCGGTCAGATGTCGGCTAAATGTTGGATATGCCGACGTCGGGCCGACGTAGAGCCAATTAATTCAATATTTTCCAATTTTTGAATTTTTTGTTTGTATGTCATTCTAAATTGATTGTTCAATGCATTAATCTGAATGAATATAGCACATTTCTTCTAATGTCTGTTATTATATCTCGGGCCAACGTCAGGCAGACATAGTTTGCATCAGTTGATACCATATATCGGGCCAACGTCAGTCCGATATAACACGCCATAAATGGAGGTAATGACATGTCATTTTGAATATTGTATATTTATTGTTAATGTGAACAGATATTCCTCGCAAATGTCATTTTTTACATTGCAAAATGATGCTACCTATAAGCCTACATTCACAAGAGTTTTATTTATTGCTAATGAATATTTTTCCAGTCGAGCTAATTGAGATAAGCACCTAAAAAAATATATATATAAGGTAGTGAGTATTCATTAAATTGATTTGATAAAAAAAAATCGGGCGGAGTGAAACGCCCGATAACCTTGTATGTTGCGAAACATATACATGTATTTTGGATTGGTAATCCGATGCTCTAGCTACATACTGTGCTAGCTGGATGGTGACAATAGAACGAATTTGATGTTTATCTGTCATAATGGGCCCACTTCGGGTCGAAACTATATCGGATACATATTGGATAGATAACTAACCGATATTGGACCGATGATGGATAGTAAACTAAAAGGATGTCTAACCGATGATGGATTGTAAACTAAAACGATATCTAACCGATATTGGACCGATGTGTAGCCGACAAGATATCGGTCCGACTTGAAGCCGATGGGCACGCCGATCTCAGGCCGATATCGTTTGCGATACTGGTCCTATATAAAAAAATATATGGGGCCGATGAAGGCTAGATATAGGATTGCTGGCTGAGTCCTCACCCCCTAGATTTGTTCATTTCAAAATACCTACCCCCCCCCCCCCCCCACCCCCCCCCCACCCCCCCACACACACACACACCAAACGACCCACAAAACACACACACACACCTGTGTGTACTACGGTGTGGTATTCCAGTGTGGCAGCACTATAGACTGTAGATAGATACATTACACTAAACACAATCATAAGTTCAGATTCTATTGTGCCCATACAGGTGGGTGTCCTATCCTTTAAAATATGGCGCATGGTCTGGTTCTCAGATAGTGATTTTTAAGTCATATCTGTGGTATGATAAAAATGACCTCATTATAGAATTTAAAAACCGGAATTGTTTGTATTTGTTTTATGACATAATTATAGACCAGTGGTACGATTCACCGGAACACAACAGACCAGAACAGAGATGAAATACCAGGATGTACTGGAACTGCTTTTTCAGTGAAAATCAAAAATGAGATTTACACTACAGAAGGGCTGCACACTGAACATCTTCAAGAAAATAGTCATCTATCCTTTGTTTATATTTAAATGGTTGTCTGTGACTGATAGTTGCATTATTCTGTCAGGCATTTACAACCAGCATTGGATGGTGACACTAGCATCTTTTAGGAGTGGCCCATTGGGTCAGTCACACACAGATTGGATTTTTTCAAACCCATACACTTAAGTGAATGCAACTTGCCATCTTGTACAGACGGTTCTTATTCAAGGTAAGATCAGGACAGATGGACTGTGGTGTTAAAATTAAAACAATTATCCCTATCTCTCATCTATTTGTGAATCATATTTAGTGTTATCAGCTAAATACACAGGTCACAGTTTGCATATATTTAGTAATAAATAATAACATAGAAATTATCAACATTTCTGGCAAAAAGAAAAAAAATGTAAAAAAGCAATTGGAACAATGTATGTATATGTATAAAGCTAACAATCTTTCAGTTTAGTTTTATCACGACAGTGTATACTTGAAGCAGTGAGGTAAATGCTGAATTTGGCTGGTTACTTTCTTTCAAGCTAGTCTAAAACTTTTTTATCTAAAATTATACTGAGTTGCAAAAGAAAGTGTATACAGCTCAGTTGTGAAAGAAAGTGTGCAATGAGTTTTTTTTTAATGATTTATTCATTCTTCTTATTATTATTGAGGCCCCCAGGAGGATGGAAGGGGTACATCTTCCTTTGTTCCCTGAAAATATGAGTCAGTGTTCCCTTGTTCCCCACAACTATTTTGCTTTGTTCCCCAAAATTATTTGTCCAATGTTCCCCTGTTCTCTAAAAGTATTTTTAATGTTTAAAAGATTTGTTAATGTTCCCCAAAATTCATTCTGGCCTACAGTACACTGTCATCACAAAAATATTGTTTGAAATGTTAACTTTTTGTGATATTTTTTTAATATTAAAACTAGATGTTAGAATTTTATTTCCTGTAAAGTCATGTTCCATTGTTCCCTAACCTAAACATATGTGTCAATGTTCTCTTTTCCCCTGGAAATAACAGCCATTGTTAACAGCCATTGTTCCCTTGTTCACCAAATATAAATGGCCATTTCCCCCAAAACCCCTGAGAGGACCTCATTATTGTGTTGCTTTCAATTGTATTGTTCTTTCATTGAGTTTTATCTGTTTAAAATTTACTATCACATTTTCTGTGCTCGCCTCAAGGTTTTACCTTAGTTCATATTATCTGTTATAGTCAATGGTTATGGGATGACACACCAGCTGTTTTAAACTTATTGAGATTGAGTAATTTTCACGGCGAAGTTATTCTTACATGTACACCGGCATTTCCCTTTCTTGTCTCCTACTATTTTAACAAAGGTGAGATATGCTTTGAGCTTACAGTTAAAAACTTATATTCCCTCCCTCCCAACCCTCAGGATCATTGATTTAAAATCGATACTAGTGTCATCAAGTTGTATAAGTACAGGTTCATTTAAGACATTTCGTTATTTGTCAGTACTTCTAATCAAAAGATAGTTGTGTTTTATGTTGCAAGATCATGTTGCTTTCTCTGAGTTATATATTTTCAGTTGATGTCTTCATCTGGATCCACTTACCTAGTCAACAATTACTGGCGTGGCATGGACATTAGTGCACTTACATACTTGCTGGAACTTTTGGACTACAACTAGTTGTGTTAAAATGTTGTAGTGTTTAATTATTGGCGGGCAGCGAAGGTGTGAAAGGAAGGACATATAACTTTCAGTTTAACTTTATTCAGCTCCTGTATACCCAGAGACTGAATTGTAATCTAAACATAAATTATATACAAATTTGCTGTCCGTACGAATTGCTAAAAAACATTTCAATTGATTGAATTCGGTGCACTTGTAATTATGCTTGAATATCAACCGTGCTTTCAACACTTGCTTAAATCAGGAAAGTTGCTTTCATAATGAACATTTAATTTGGTGCACATGTATTTATGTCCTTAATATTGTAATATTCAATTTGCTTTTTTGCTTTATGCTTTCTGCTGTAAGGGCTTGCCATAATGGTATTTTGTGCTTACCGGCAGCCCAATTGTTAAACATTCAATCCATGCCACGCCCAATATTTGCCAAATCTATTAAAGTTTAAAAAATATTTATATGTGTCGTTATTACAGTGCTCTCCCACAATCATTTTATATAAAAAAAATAATACCTTTCAGGAACATCCGATAATTTCCAGTTAAATGGTTAGGTTATTGTAAATCTTTCGATATGCCGCGAATTTCTGGGGAATTTCGTGAGTCCTGTTTATGACGTCACGCATCATACGATCGATAACTCCTACCGGCATAAAGTGTACTTATTGGAAAGGCGTATAAGAACGAGTGCGGAGCACGAGTTCTTATATCGGGGCCATTTCTCTAACGAGGGAGATTTTTTCAGTATTACATAATTTAAAATGGTATTATATTAATATTCCTAATGATTCACGCCTTTTTACACCAGTTTGCACGAGAACGCTAAGACGACGTTACGTCATACAAGACGACGTTACGTCATACAAACAAAACAAGTGGAACCGGAACTCTTCGTTAATTTCCGTAATCGTTATTTCCTAGTGGCGGAATCTGACGAAGACGTCCGTAAAACAATCGGAACGTCATTTGGCATTCCCGCCACTGACGGAAAAGGCCGAGCAATGTTCCGTACTGGGAAAATATCTCCCAATATCTCCCACTGGGAGACGGGAGATATTTCCAAGTAACTTGTTTTCTAGTATTTTCGACAATAAAATAATGAATTTCACCTACATTAATCGTAAGACAAAATTAATTGTTGAGTTTTATGCTGTTGGAAATCTTGGTGCTTAGCAAACTTTGAGTAGTTTATATATACCTAGTAAATCTCGTAAAGGTTTCGAGATCGCCGTCATACGTAACCACTATATATCTGGAATTGTTCCGTGCGTGCCAATAATACTATCGGAATAGTCTGTGTTCGTGGTCACATCCATTTCTTCGAATAACATCCGAACCCATTATATCTTCGGAATATTCCGTGATCGCCGTATGTTAGACTTCATAATTAAATAAAGTACTTTAGCTGATACAATATTCAACTCATCGAAGAACTCGTGATATTTTGATGCTACCTAAGTCTTTAACGTATGCAAGTGAGTATTGTATTAAAACTGGCGTAGAATTCCTTAAAATACATATCACACTTCTATTATCTCCCATGAAAGCTAAGCTCACGGACCTAAAGACAAAAGGAAAACAGAAACTAATTCTATTTTTATCTCAATTTTGGGCAATTTTTAATTATGAATAATAAGGGTTTCTTTGCTTCAGCATACATCTGCAGTGTAAACGAAAGATGATACAGAAAATCCGATGTTGATATGAGGCTTCATTAAATTTCAGAAGTACCATTACTGAGCTAGATAGTGTATGCATTTTGTATTTTCCATAGGGGTCACATTAACATGAGCGAGACAAAAAGCGAACTTGGCTTTCTTATGTATTGTATTGTTTTAAAGAGGACTATGAAAAAGGTAAATGGCAATAATTTCACCCCATGCGTTTTGCTGGGGAAAAAACAGGATTGAAAAGATCGGATTTTTGAAATTGTATTCGTAATTGTTTTAGACAAGCCGATTGCGGAGATTTTCCGATCTTTTTCGTTTACAATCGTAACTGCCTCGTCGGATTGGCGAAAAGTTCCGATCGATTCGTTTACTATCGGAACTGTCCCGAGTAGTTTGTTTTCGTTCAACTGAATCGCATTGCGCATGTCCGATAAAATCGTAACACTCGTAGTTCTCCGGCAGGAATAAACGTCAGGGCAGCATTTTATTCAAGATATTGTTTCGATCATAATTAATAATTTACAGAACTGGAATACAAACCATGTTTCTTCTTAGAATACTCATAAAATAGCTTTGTATACATATAAATGCAGTAATATTGAGTATTTAATATTTTACATTAACAATCACGTAGATATAGGTAGTGCCTCTTTAAAATACTGGTCTTAGATTTACTGAAAGTATCAAACCAACAACAATGTCTACTGCCCAGCTTTGAAGCTCAGATGTTGGAAAAGGCTATACAGTAACCTTATTGGAAAATTAACTGTGGTGTGAGTCCTTAGTCGGTGCAGTACTCAAGCTCGAACAATCATTACTCAAGCGTGTTCAATTGTCAGTGTCAAGTAGGTACAATAATCATTCTATAACATACTCGAGTAGGTGCTAACGAGAAAGTGTTGAGAATTTGTCCCTAGTACTTTTTTTCTAAATGATCTCTCTCAGTTCATGTCAAGTAAGTTTAATGGGTTGTCTTCACAGTCCGAGTATGTTAAAGATGCATTAAGCGCAATGAAGATATGGACGCGGTTTTTAAATCATTTCTGTTATTATATGCTGATGATACTGTCATATTAGCAGAAAGTTCGCTTGACTTACAGTTAGCACTAAACGCTATTTCCGATTATTGTTCTTTATGGGGATTGCAGGGGAATACTGCCAAGACCAATGTGGCTGTCTTTTGTAAAGATAAAAGGGGTTCCAAAACCTTCCTTATCGCTACTATGATGACAGTGTCCTCGAAATAGTCGAAGATTTCCCATACTTAGGAGTAGATCTTTCTCATAATGGTAAATTTGCTTAAACCAAAAAAAGGTTAGTTGATCAAGCTAGAAAGGCCATGTTTTTCCCTTTTAAAGAGATCAAGAAAACTTTTGCCGTCAATTGATTTACAGTTACACTTATTTAACACTATTATTGTTTCTATACTTATGTACGGTTCTGAAGTGTGGGGTATTGAAAATTGTATTATTACGGATCAGTTTCAATTGAAATTTTGTAAATTCATATTAAATTTTAACCGTAGTTCTCCCAACTGTATATTATATAGTGAACTTGATGTCAAACCTGTTTCACTGCAAATTAAATGTAAAGTCCTTAATTATATTGGTGTAAAATCATTCTTAGTAATCATGAAAAGATAAGTTAAATATTATATAATACATCTTATTCATTGTATGTTAATGAAAATGTTAAATTACCTGGGATCGATTATGTTCATAATACTTTAAATAATTTGGGTTTGTCAAAATCGTCCTTTACCAAGTGTGTTTTAAACGATCGTAAGATTGAGACAAAATGATCAGTTTTTGAAAAAGTGGAATAATGATGTTCAAACTTTTAGCAAATGTCTTAATTATCGAATGTACAAACATGATCCTGCTTTTGAATAAAATATTTTACTATATTACATATTACCTGTTAGTCTTGCAAATGTACTCTGTAAATTTGGAAGTGTTAATATCATAAGCTACCAATTGAAAAGGGTAGATATCAGAACATCGAAAGAAGTTTATGACTTTGTCATTTGTGCAACTCCAATGGTTAGGTGATGAATTCCATTATTTGTTTCATTGTAGTCATTTTAATGTAGAAAGAAGAAAATATGTAAACTCTTATTGCAACAAACATCCAAATTCTGTTAAGTATGATCTCCTCATGATTAATCAGGATAAAAAACACTTTGTTAAAACTAGCTATAAAATATATATAGTTTTTAACAAAGTGTTTTTTATTCTGAGGAGAATATTTTCAAGACATGCAAATAATAATATTAATGTTACTCATTCTCCATCCATATTGCCGCGTGTTATAGCATTTTAATATCTGTTTGTTCACATATTTATTT
This sequence comes from Cyrtodaria siliqua, assembly GCA_037043455.1. Lineage (NCBI taxonomy): Eukaryota > Metazoa > Mollusca > Bivalvia > Adapedonta > Hiatellidae > Cyrtodaria > Cyrtodaria siliqua. The sequence goes on from JAWPHD010001873.1 coordinate 232,559, forward strand.
ATGAGGAGACCTATTTTCAAGGCATGCAAATAATAATATTGATATTACTCATTCTCCATCCATATTGCCGCATGTTATAGCGTTTTAATACCTGTTTGTTCACATATCTATTTAATATTCAGTTTGTGATCTATGTGATATATGTTCTTGTTATGTTGTCACATGCTCTTAAAGAGCCATGATTTATTGAATAAAATCTTAAATCTTGAAAGTAAGTGCGTATCCAAAAATGACGTTTATATTTTACATTGTTGAAAGTAAACGGAGTTAGTAAATGTGTATGTGAATTAAGTACTAGTATTTTCATCGAGCGCACTCAGTACAAAAGAAATAACGTTCAACTGATTAAATGAAGAAACATTTTACATTAGCATTAGAGTTTTGAATAAACAATTTATTAAAGCCCTTTGAGGCTTCACTAAGAGTATACGGCTGTTGGGTCATACCCGCTTTTGTTTAAGCCTAGTTGAGGCTTCTTTAAGGGTATCAGGCTTATGGGCCATGCCCTCTTTTGTTGTACACGTTTAGGGCTGCCATTTAACAGCAGCCCGCTATTTGGAGCCGCGCCCAATATTTGCCATACAATTTAATAAATGATGATATTTTCTTATGTGTTTGTCCGTTGGTGCCTTCCCAATAAGTACTAGTATTTTCATCGAGCGCACTCATATAAGAACAAGTGAAAAAAAACGCCTTCTGTAGAGTTAAGAGTTACTGGTAACCCACCCGGCTGAATAATCTATCGTTAACCATTACTCGGTTATAAGACTAATTACCTCCAACAATTCCATTCGCAATATATCGTACACTTCTTAGAATCAGATCTCGAATGTATTAAGATCGCCATTGAGAACTATTTTCTGTCAGACGACAGAACATGGCGGATGTTTATCCCGGATTGGCATTCGTATAATTCTGTAAATAGGCAATTTGTTTCTGCGTTATTCGGTTCGTTAAACACTTATTTATGATCGTGTTTTTTTCTGTCTGGCAGAAATCCTGACACCTTTCACTTAGTGTATAAATGTAATATAACGTGCCTTTAAAACTGTTTAAGCTGATAACAGTCGTCTGCAAAATCGTTTCTTTGATAAAATGTCATTTTAATGATCTCTGTCTGTGGAAAGATGTATCGAAAAGAAATAGATTTCTTCGTGCATTCAAGAAACATATATGAACTATGTTGCGGTTATTTCCTAATCGATCGTATAACAATGGGTTGTTATTTCCGGTTTATGAGTGAGTATGTCTATGATAATGATGTTTTGAATACAATTGCAATCGATCACAACCAAATAATTGCCTGGCTCTTAGAGTTCACAGAGACAAACCTGTTTTGCTTGTGGTCTTAAATAATGATCACTTTTTTAAAATAAAAAACAAACAAAAAAAACCAAACAACAACAACAAACAACAATTTTTTGGTTTCATATAACTATAGACATGAGCTGCTGTATTTACATTAAGTGGTCCCGCCTTAATTCCATTAAGCGATAGGAAAGCTAATATAAACAGGATTTTATAACAAATATTTAAACAATAAAACATGTTTGAATAAAAAAATACTGAAAAAATGCAATAACCTGTTTCATACCTCAGCCTACCCCGTTTTCGCTTATTTGAGAAGGGGTTGGATGGGGTATTCAAGTTAATAATCGTACCACGTAATGATTATATTCAAGCACTTTTCAAGTAAAAATGATACTTCATTAGTTAATCAAGATGGTAATTTAATTCTGTATAAAAACTTTAAGACTGACGTGTGTCCCTTTAAGATATATTAGAATTACTACTGATGTAGTTAAATCATTAGTATCCACCACCAGCGAAATAACTGTATTATATTTCAGTAGGAGTTAGGAGGATGTCATATTTCGTTTCGTAATATATGGAATAGTAGTTGGAAAGGGTTTATACTTGCATTGGTAACGTTATGTTTAACACACGCCATATTTATGCAGCACATCACAAATATTATTATAAATAACTTAACCACACAGTTCGAATCAGTCAAACACAGACTTCGTTACAGGGAGTAACTGTAGCTATTGTATTATCATCATATCAACTTCATATAACATATTTAATATTTATTTGTGATATGTCTGATTCTGAAAATAATATTTCTTATTAGTTTGAGTTAAATATTTTTATTAGAACAACCATTACACGCATTTTTAAGTAGAACATCAGTTACATTCAAGAGTAGAGTTGACATATAAAGAGCTTTTACGCCCACTTAACACAAGTAAGGTTATAACTGAACAGCGACCTCGTAGGAATTAAATTGGGGTTTTAAGGCGCACCAACACATGAAAAGGTTATATGGCGCCTAAAAAGGCATGAACATGCCAGGCTCATCTTCCATGTACATCGAGATAAAACATGGAAAATGGGCCTAGAACCTTCTCACCCTGAACTGCAAAGTTGCTGCAAATTCTATCGTAGAAACTCCATTTACGCTGGAGCCACGTTATTGTTTTTCTGCCACTGCTCTTTTGATGCGAGCGAGATGGCACCTGAAACAATGCAGGGATCATGATGAAGACCTTTAATGAACATGAACAAAAAATGATAAATGAACATGAATTTGGGGGGATTCTACCCCTCTGCCTACCCCTCCAAAGGAATCTGCAGTGGCCCTATTCTTTGCCCCGTGACCAAACGGGGGCACCCGGGAACCACACGGGGCCGACCTCGTAGGAAGACGAGAGGAAGAATGATGATTTCCGTAAGACATGCCACCGCCAGAGTTAAGAAAACATGTGAGGGCCAAGGGCTGCAACTCTTAAGCGCAAGACATTATTATCTGACCTAGCACGGACTCTTTAAGAGAATAGTTCATCCATATTCATTCAGTGTTTGCCTTATATGCAAGATTTAGTAAAGGTTTTTAGTAAAAATAGGCAAATGGGTAAGGCCGCAATTTCTGACAATAATAGATTCGATCCTCCCAGTCAACAAAAAACATATATAATACAAAGTAGCTGGTAAGTTACCTTATGTTTTTAACAGTGATTATTTCAAAGTTATAAGCTCATACTGAATAAAAATAATTAAATACAGAAGAGTCAAAAAGAGCAGAAACAGGTTTGACGGATACAATACAAATACTGAAAAGAGTATCCATTGGAAACCAAGAACACAAACAAGAGAGAAAAGAAGCAGTCTCTGTCTTATTGAGCCTGTTCATGAGGGGTAATATAAGGTGCTACACGCCTCACATCCCCTATCACCGCTTAAGAGGTATTCTGCTTAAAACCCACAATAAATAAGCTCAAAAATCCCAAAAAGACCGAATAAGTAATAACTCTACTGATTCGTGGTCAGGGATAATAACTCTACTGATTCGTGGTCAGGGATAATAACTCTACTGATTCGTGGTCAGGGATAATAACTCTACTGATTCGTGGTCAGGGATAATAACTCTACTGATTCGTGGTCAGGGATAATAACTCTACTGATTCGTGGTCAGGGATAATAACTCTGCTGATTCGTGGTCAGGGATAATAACTCGACTGATTCGTGGTCAGGGAGACTTTTTACAGCCGCCTCACAGCAAATAATGAGACTGAATATATGTCAAGGCTACTAACATTTGCAAGAGTTACTACATGATTTATGTCTGAAATTTTAAAACTATAGAATGCTATATATCACATTTTAGTGTAAAAGCATGACAACATTTTGTAGTATAATGATGCAAAATATCGACTATTATGTAATATATGACCGGGCAAATATATTTTTTCTGCTTATAACATATACATACTCTCGGTAAATTGTATAAGCTACCTGAACATATTTTGACAATAAAAACAATCCAAATGGCATGGGTTTAGTTGATTTTAAAATAATTATTGCATGATCCCTCATATAAATTACTGGATAAATGGCTTTTCAAGAACACGCCACAAACGTTTCTTTCTTTTCTATTCTTCAGTGTTCCCTATATGCATTAATAAACATCAGCGAAATACGTCGCCCAGACTACAAATCAGTAATGTTATTATTTACAGGTCTTTTGGGATCATCAAGCCAGTTCTGTTTTGCTTTGAAGTAGACTATCGCTTAAGCCGGTGCTAGGAGGCGTGAGAGGTGTGGCATCTTATAAACCTATCACGAGCAGACTCAATAAAACCGAGTCTGCTACTTTTCACATTTGTTTGTGTTTGTTGCTTCCAAGGGACCATCTTTCCAGTATTTATTGATGTATTAAGTATCGGTAATCCACTATAATAACAAGGCAATGCTAATTTCAACGGTTTTGGAAATCCAAATGTGTTTCGGAACTCCGTTCAAATACATGTATCCTTATTTAACAAAAACAATTATAGTAGCAATCATCTTCTCAATAAATCAACCAAGGAAAAACAATTACGTAATTGCATATGATAGGTGCAAGTGCGGCATATTTTAAGAATATCTGAAAGTATTTTTAACAATGGCTTCATGTTGACATCTTTATAGAAATTATTATTTTATGGCGTCTTATCAATAATAAGGAACAAATCTTTGTCAGAATTATATAATATTTTGAGACGTGTGCCTCAAGGTGCTGAATACTTCCCCTTTATGCAAGACGGTTATGACATACCGTAAATATAACAATGTAGCCAAATGCCGCTTTTGAAATAGTTTGTTTGTTTGTTGGTTTGCTTGTACGGTGTTTTACGTCATTTTCAACACATGTAAGGTTATATAGGATGGTCGATTTTTTTTGTGGCGGAGGCAGACCACCCACTTTTCCTGGGTAGAACCAATACTGTACAACTCCCGCCATCCGTAAGAAACCACACTTCCTCACTTACAAGTCGAGCTTCGCAGCGGTGTGAGGCGAAGGTTTAGTTATAAACACTGTGCCAAATAAGAAATTAAGTGATATACATAACTTTGACAAAACATATTGATAAAACATACCTTAAATAGTTTCTGTTAAAATTGCAATATATACATCATATAGTTTATTTAAAAGACTAAATAAATCATTCATGTTTTCTGAAATGTTTAACAAATATATTAAAAAAGTTCTATCAAAAACTAGCTCCATAATATAAACAGGGTAGTAGTGATGTTTAGTGCACCCTAAAATCTGGTTAAACTCCTCCACTCCCACGACCCGCACAACCTCCAGCAGCCTTAGCCACTGACAATTTCAAGGCGGTAACCATACTGTTAAAACCATTCAATGTTGTTTGTGGCGTCGCATATTGTCTTCTATATTTTCTTCTCCTGGTAATTGTTGATTTTTTTTTCGTGTTTTTGGTTTTGGTTGACTGCGTACTGTGAATATAACATTTCCTGCTTGACTTCTTTTTTATCGAGTTTTGCTATGCTCAACATTTTTTTCAAAATGTGTTCGACATGATTTCTACAGTTGTCTAGTGTCAAATATTCTGATTTTTTTGCATTCAAGGGCCTTGCGATATCGAGTGCCTTAAGAGTATGAACAACTCAAATAAACAGTTCACTGATACAATTCGCATGTACGAGTATATTAGTGCTTTACAAAAGTGAAACTTAAAAGAAACTGTTCACTGCTAGCTTATACATACCAGATAACGATCGACTGTCAACATCCAATTACATGCATTTGTTCACGCACTGCTTGTTTAGTGGTGACACATTTTGGCTTTTCTCTCTGACTGCACGATGACCGCACAGATTGGGGACCTTATAATGGGGTCTACCTCAATTACGAAATCGACGTTATTGATTGAGGTTTATTTTGTCTACCCTTAGCAGGTGTTACTCTTGTTGCTTCGCCTTCTGCCAAATCATTGAGTAATCTTAGTGAAAAGTCGTCTGTCCGTCGTCCGTCTGTTAACGAAACTTTGCCAGTGTCTTTGTATCAACAAAAGCTCGGTCAAGTTCGAAAACCAGCCGGTTCGGATTAATTTCACCGGAGTTATGGCGCTTGTTTTGCTGAAAAATGCCATATTAAGCCTTGTAAACACTCTAGCACCTTTATTTATTTTTTGATCTTTACCAAACGTGCACAGATTGTTAATATCAATAAAAGCTCGGACAAGTTCGAAAAGCAGCGAAATAGGATCAGTAACACCAGAGTTATGGCCCTTGTTTTTTCCTGAAAAATGACATTTTCTGCCTTGTAGACACTCTAGCACCTTAATTTATTTTTTGATCTTTACCAAACTAATACCAGTAAAAGCTTTGTTGAAAAATGCCATATTAAGCATTTTAAACACCCTAGCAACTTCATTATTATTTGATATTTACCAAACTTGCACAGATTGTTAATATCAATGAAAGCTCGGACTTGTTTGAAAACAAGCTAAATTGGATTAGTAACACCAGAGTTATGGCCCTTGTTTTCCCCTGAAAATGCCATTATCTGCCTTGTGAACACTCTAGCACCTTCATTTATTATTTGATCTTTATCAAACTTGCAAAGATTGTTAATACCAATAAAATATTGGACAAGTTTGAAAACCAGCTAAATTGGGTCAGTAACACCAGAGTTATGGCCCTTGCTTATTCTGAAAAATGCCATTTTCTGCCTTGTGCACACTCTATCACCTTCATGTATTATTTGATCTTTACCAAACTTGCACAGATTGTTAATATCAATGAAAACTTCGACAAGTTCGAAAATCAGCTAAATTGGGTAACTAATACCAGAGTTCTGGGCCTTGTTTAATCAGAAAATTGCCATTTTCTGCCTTGTGAACACTCTAACAACTTCATTTATTAGTTGATCTTTACCAAACTCGCACAGATTGTTAATATCAATGAATGTTCAGACAAGATAAAAAGCAAGCTAGATCGGATCAGTAACACAAGATTTATGGCCTTTGTTTTTTTATGAAAAAATGCCATTTTCTGTCTTGTGAACACTCCAGCACTTCATTCATTATTTGATCTTTACCAAGCTTGCATAGATTGTTAATAGCAATGAAATCTTGGACGAGTTCAAAAAACAGCAAGATCGAAACATTTATGCAGGAGTTATGGTCCTTGTCTTTGCTAAAATGTGCCCTTTTCTGCCCTGTGAACACACTAGCACCTTCATTTAATGTTTGATGCCAATCAGACTGTCTTTTGCAACAGGGTACTGTAACCATGAGCATTTACATTGAACAAACACAAGGCGGCATGCTTTACCCCACCCACCGTTATCAAACAAAGTACGTAAACTGTTTGCTGATCTCAGTTTGCTAAAAAAGGCATTCAGTTCAGTTTATCAAACTACTTTGAAATAGTACTTAAAGCTGACATATTTCCAGCGAATGTTACGTCATCAGTATATGTTTTAGAAATTTGCATACATTTTACAAACTGATATCGTCGATCTGTTTATGAGCGCAAACCTCAGAATAGCGAACTCGAAAACAATCACAGATGTTTACCTGGTTGGTTAGGAATTTAAAGTGTCATATTTGCCGCAGATGCAAGTTTCATGTAAACACACATTATCGTTATTAGTTGGATTATAAACGGTGTAAAAATGCTATTAATTTATTCAATAATTCAAATGCTACTACTGTACCCAGCTAAATACGCCAATATAACATTGGCAAGTATGCTGAAAGGCTTTTTGTGTCAGTATTGATTACTTAACAATGGTCCATCCGGTTCACTGGACATTTCCTATTCGGTCATGTGATGGCCACACGAGATGCTGTCTAAATTTTCTAATGAATATATTTTCCGACATATGAAATAGTATTGATCATTCAGTTGTGATATTACACCCCTTCCCACCGCCATCATTGTTTTTAAATGTATCACTCTGCATTGTTATATATATACTCAAATTTGGTTAATTGTCGGGGTCCTTATGTACTCTCCATATGATATATGAAGAGACTGTTGGGCCAAAATACGAATTATTGGGTCTAGTCCAGTATCATACGTCCATTCACAAGATAATTAGATGGTGTAGGGATGCAACTCTTTTCGAAAAATATTATTGGGTTTTGGACCCGATAACTAATTTCGACTCAACAATTGTTTGGTCGAAAACTTACTTGTCGGGTCCAACCCACAATAATATTTTTCGAAGAGAGTTATAACAGTTTATATTGTTATTCCACCCTATATGGTTATACCACTATACATTGTTATATCACACTACATCGTTATACCATCTACATTGTTATACCACACAACATTGTTATACCACTGTACATTGTTATATCAACCTACATTGTTATAACACTCTACATTGTTATATCACACTACATTGTTATACCACACTACATTGTTATACCACTCTACATTGTTATACCACTATACAATGTTATATCACTCTACATTGTTATACCACTATACATTGTTATATCACACTACATTGTTATACCACACTGCATTGTTATACCACTCTACATTGTTATACCACTATACAATGTTATATCACTCTACATTATTATATCACTCTGTATTGTTATACCACAATACATTGTTATATCACCCTACATTGTTATACCACACAACATTGTTATACAACTATACATTGTTATACCACTATACAATGTTATATCACTCTACATTATTATATCACTCTGCATTGTTATACCACAATACATTGTTATACCACCTTACATGGTTATACCATTATACATTGTTATATCATCCTACATTGTTATACCACACTACATTGTTATACCACTATACATTGTTGTACCATCCTATATTGTTATACCACCCTATATTGTTATACCACACTACATTGTTATACCACGATACATTGTTATACAACCCTATATTGTTATACCACTATACATTTTTATACCACCCTATATTGTAACACACTACATTGTCATACCACTATACATTGTTATACAACCCTATATTGTTATACCACTCTACACTGTTATACCACCCATAATTGTTATACCACTATACATTGTTATACCACACTACATTGTTATACCACACTACATTGTAATACCACCATACATTGTTGTTATACCACTATACATTGTTTTATCAACCTTTATTGTTATAACACTCTACATTGTTATACCACTATACATTGTTATACCACTATACATTGTTATACCACACTACATTGTTATACTAATATACATTGTTATATCACTATACATTGCTATATCACTATACATTGTTATACCACTATACATTGTTATACCACTACAAAGTGTTATATCCAACATTGTTATACGACTATAAAGTGTTATATCACTCTGCAATGTTATACCACCCTACATTGTTATATCACTCTACATTGTTATACCACTCTACATTGTCATACCACCCAACTTTGTTATACCACTATATATTGTTATATCACTCAATATTGTTAGAGCACTCTACATTGTTATATAACCCTACATTGTTATACCATTATACATTGTTATACCACTCTACAGTGTTATATTAATATAGATTTTATACGACACTACATTGTTATACCAATCTATATTTGTCTGCATTGTTATACCACTCTACATTGTTATACCACTCTACATTGTCATACCACCCAACATTGTTATACTACTATATATTGTTATATCACTCTATATTGTTATACCACTCTACATTGTTATAACACCCTACTTTGTTATAACACCCTACTTTGTCATACCACTCTAGATTGTTATACAAACCCTACCTTGTTATACCACCCTACTTTATTATACCACCCTACATTGTTATACAACCCTACATTGTTATACCACACTACATTGTTATACCAGTATACAATGTTATATCACTCTACATTGTTATACCACTCTACATTGTTATACCACTATGCAATATTATATCACGCTACATTATAGTATCACTCTGCATTGTTATACCACACTACATTGTTATATCACGGTACATTTATGTACCACCCTTCATTGTTATACCACCCTATATGGTTATATCACCCTACATTGTTATACCACCATGCATTGTTATATCACCCTACATTGTTATACCACACTACATTGTTATACCGCTATACATTGTAGTACCATCCTATATTGTTATACCAGCCTACATTGTTATACCACACTACATTGTTATACCACTATACCTTTTTATACTACATTGTCATACCACTATATATTGTTATACAACCCTATATTGTTATACCACCCTACATCGTTATACCACACAACTTTGTTATATCACCTTACATTGTTTTACCAATATACGTTGTTATATTACTCTACACTGTTATACCACCCAGCATTGTTATACCACACTACATTGTTATACCACACTACATTGTAATACCACCATACATTGTTATACCACTCTACATTGTTATACCACTCTACAGTGTTATATCAACCTACATTGTTATACCACTATACATTGTTATACCACTCTACATTGTTATATCACCCTACATTGTTATACCAGTATACATTGTTATTTCACCCTATATTGTTATACCACCCACATTGTTATCCCACTATAAAGTGTTATATCCAACATTGTTATACCACTATAAAGTATTATATCACTCTGCAATGTTATACCATCCTACATTGTTATATCACTCTACATTGTTATACCACTCTACATTGTTATACCACACTACATTGTCATACCACCCAACATTGTTATACCACTATATATTGTGATATCACTCTACATTGTTATACCACTCTATAGTGTTATTTAACCCTACATTGTTATACCACTCTACAGTGTTACACCACTCTACATTGTTATACCACTCTACATTGTCATACCACCCAACTTTGTTATACCACTATATATTGTTATATCACTCTATATTGTTAGAGCACTCTACATTGTTATATAACCCTACATTGTTATACCACTATACATTGTTATACCACTCTACAGTGTTATATTAATATAGATTTTATACGACACTACATTGTTATACCACTCTACATTGTTCTGCATTGTTATACCACTCTACATTGGTATATCACTCTACATTGTTATACCACCCTACATTGTTATAACGCCCTACTTTGTCATACCACTCTAGATTGTTATACACACCCTACCTTGTTATACCACTCTACATTGTTATACCACTCTACAGTGTTATATCACCCTACATTGTTATACCACTATACATTGTATACCACTCTATAGTGTTATTTCAATATACCTGCTATACCACTGTACATTGTTCTGCATTGTTATTCCACTCTACATTGTTATATCACTCTACATTGTTATACCACTCTAGATTGTTATACCACCCTACCTTGTTATACCAGCCTACCTTGTTATACCACCATACTGTGTTATACCACTCTACATTGTTATACCAACATCCCTTGTTATATCACCCTACTTTGCTATACCACCCTACTTTGTTATACCACACTACATCACCACAATACATTGTTTTATCACACTACCTTGTTATACCAATATACAGTGTTATATCACCCAAAAATGTTATACCACTATACATTGTTATACCACTCTGCATTGTTATACCATCCTACCTTGTTATACCATCCTACCTTGTTATACCACTCTACATTGTTATACCACTCTACATTGTTATACCACCCTACCTTGTTATACCACTCTAGATTGTTATACCGCCCTACCTTGTTATACCACCCTACATTGTTATATCACACTACATTGTTATATCACTCTACATTGTTATACCACCCTGCATTGTTATATCACTCTACATTGTTATATCACTCTACATTGTTATACCACCCTGCATTGTTATATCACATTACATTGTCATACCACTCTAGATTGTTATACACACCCTACCTTGTTATACCACTCTACATTGTTATACCACTCTACAGTGTTATATCACCCTACATTGTTATACCACTATACATTGTATACCACTCTATAGTGTTATTTCAATATACCTGCTATACCACTGTACATTGTTCTGCATTGTTATACCACTCTACATTGTTATATCACTCTACATTGTTATACCACTCTACATTGTTATACCACCCTACCTTGTTATACCACCATACTTTGTTATACCACTCTACATTGTTATACCAACTTCCCTTGTTATACCACCCTACTTTGCTATACCCCCCTACTTTGTTATACCACACTACATCACCACAATACATTGTTATATCACACTACATTGTTATACCAATATACAGTGTTATATCACCCAAAACTTTTATACCACTATACATTGTTATACCACTCTGCATTGTTATATCACTCTACATTGTTATACCACCCTACCTTGTTATCACCCTACCGTGTTATACCACTCTACATTGTTATACCACTCTACATTGTTATACCACTCTACATTGTTATACCACCCTACATTGCTATACCACTCTAGATTGTTATACCACCCTACATTGTTATATCACACTACATTGATATATCACTCTACATTGTTATACCACCCTGCATTGTTATATCACCCTACATTGTTATATCACTCTACATTGTTATACCACCTTACATTTTTATATCACACTACATTGTTATATCACTCTACATTGTTATACCATCCTACATTGTTATATCACTCTACATTGTTATACCACCCTACATTGTTATACCACTCTACATTGTTATAACACCCTACATTGTTATACCAACCTACTTTGTCATACCACTCTAGATTGTTATACCACCCTACCTTGTTATACCACCCTACATTGTTATATCACAGTAAATTGTTATACCACCCTACCTTGATATACCACCATACATGGTTATATCACCCTACATTGTTATATCACTCTACATTGTTATACCACTTTACAGTGTTATATCACTCTACATTTTTATACCACTATACATTGTTATATCACACTACGTTGTTATACCACTCTGCATTGTTATATCACTCTACATTGTTATACCACCTACCTTGTTATACCACCGTATTTTGTTATATCACTCTACATTGTTATACCACTCTACAGTGTTATATCACCCTACATTGTTATACCATTATACGTACATTGTTATATCACACTACATTGTTATACCACTATACATTGTTATCCCACCCTACTTTGTTATACCACTCTACATTACCACTATACATTGTAATATCACACTACATTGTTATACCACTCTACATTGTATTACCACCATACATTGTTATATCAACCTACATTGTTATACCACTGTACATTGTTATGCCACTCTACATTGTATTACCACCATACATTGTTATATCACCCTACACTGTTATACCACTTTACATTGTATTACCACTATACATTGTTATATTACTCTACATTGTTATACCACTCTACATTGTTATACTATACCACTCTACATTGTTATACCACTCAACATTGTTATATCACCCTACATTGTTATACCACTCTACATTATTATACCACACTACATTGTTATACCACTCTACATTGTTATACCACTCAACATTGTTATACCACCATGCATTGTTATACCACTCTGCATTGTTATACCACTCTACTTTGTTAAACCACTCAACATTGTTATACCACCATGCATTGTTATATCACTCTACATTGTTATACCACCCTACCTTGTTATACCACCCTACATTGTTATACCACGCTACATTGTTATACCACTCTACATTGTTATACCACTCTACATTGTTATATCACCCTACATTGTTATACCACCATAAATTGTTATATCACCCTACATTGTTATACCACTCTACATTATTATACCACTATACAGTTTAATATCAGCCTACATTGCTATACCGCTATAAATCGTTATATCACACTACATTGTTATACCACTCAACATTGTTATACCAACATGCATTGTTATACCACTCTGCATTGTTATATCACTCTACATTGTTATACCACCCTACTTTGTTATACCACCCTACATTTTTATACCACTCTACATTGTTATACCACCATGCATTGTTATACCACTCTGTATTGTTATATCACTCTACATCGTTATACCACCCTAACTTGTTATACCACCCTAAATTGTTATACCACCTTACATTGTTATACCACCTTACTTTGTTATACCACTCTACATTGTTAAACCACTCAACATTGTTATACCACCATGCATTGTTATACCACTCTGCATTGTTATACCACTCTACATTGTTACACCACTCTATATTGTTATACCACTCTACATTGTTATATCACCCTTCATTGTTATACCATTATACATTGTTATATCACTCTACATTGTTATACCACCCTACCTTGTTATACCACCCTACATTGTTATACCACGCTACATTGTTATACCACTCTACATTGTTATACCACTCTACATTGTTATATCACCCTACATTGTTATACCACCATAAATTGTTATATCACCCTACATTGTTATACCACTATACAGTTTAATATCAGCCTACATTGCTATACCGCTATACATCGTTATATCACACTACATTGTTATACCACTCAACATTGTTATACCAGCATGCATTGTTATACCACTCTGCATTGTTATATCACTCTACATTGTTATACCACCCTACTTTGTTATACCACCCTACATTTTTATACCACTCTACATTGTTATACCACTCAACATTGTTATACCACCATGCATTGTTATACCACTCTGCATTGTTATATCACTCTACATTGTTATACCACCCTAACTTGTTATACTATCCTAAATTGTTATACCACCTTACATTGTTATACCACCTTACTTTGTTATACCACTCTACATTGTTATACCACCCTACCTTGTTATACCACCTTACTTTGTTATACCGCTCTACATAGCTGCCTGGCTTGACGTTCTGCATATTGTTACGAATTACGAAAAGTTCATAAGTCAGAAATCCCATCGCTGCCACCAGTGTTATGAAATTACGAAAAGTTCGAAATGTTAATTAGAGATCCCACCGCTGCCACCAGTGTTACAAAATACCTACATTATCTATCTTCACTAAAATATATGCTTTACAGCCTCTACAAAGGATTACATGAAGTCAGATAAGTATGTGGTTATATATGTGATCAAACTAAACTTCGTAATTAAACCATATACATTTATATTTAAAACATGTGAGATGATATAAGATTATCTAAAATCGTAACACTATGAAGGATATGACTATTCAGACCGTTGTCAGTATAATGTAACTATGGCGTGGTATGCCAGTGTGGCAACACTATAAAGTTGAGCAAGGAGCTCACAGCTACAAGCAGACAACGTCGTGATATGACAACGCCGTGATATGACTGAAAGATTGTTAGAGCGACGTTAATTTCATTATACGTACATATTCTATTCTTAGTTACGCTTGTTATTTTCCTATGTATAGTTGCCCTTTCTCTGTGGTTGATTGAAATGACCTTAACAATTTGTGAAGAGCCGTTAAGCAACACTTCAGTTCAATATATCATGCATAATATGTACCACAACGACCAATATAGACCCTCCTAACGTTTAGGACACACTACTTCATCAATTCTCGCGCTGAATCATTTAAGTTAATGTGGTAATTTGCATACGTTAAGCGTGTGCTTCTATGCAAAATTAAAGTGATTGTCACCGGTTAGTTATTAATTGCCAATTATCACGTTGTTTGTGTATTTGCTTGTACAACTGCTATTTATTGCAGGGTTGAATTGGTTTTTATGTTGTATCAATAGGTTTGAATCAATCTAACCAAACTAATGCGACAATAAATGCATTTCTAATTTACCTTTTAAGCTTTTTTTCATTACTATTCAGTGATTTGTTAAGTAATATATTTGTGTTTGGACATATACATACTGTATAATTAAAACGTGTCCAAAACTCACCCACACTAAGCCACAACAGCTTTAAGGATACGACGTACATCACCTACCATACATAATAGCTTAAAGGGTACGACGTACGTCACTTTGTCATCACATCTTTAAGGATACCACATACATACCACGTACATCACTAAGCCACAACAGCTTTAAGGATACCACGTACATCACTAAGCCACAACAGCTTTAAGGACACGACGTACATCACTTTGTCATCACATCTTTAAGGATACCACATACATCACTTACCCATCACAGCTTTAAGGATACCACGTACATCACTAAGCCACAACAGCTTTAAGGATACGACGTACATCACTTTGCCATCACAGCTTTAACAATAAGACGGAAAGTTTGTACTTGAGATCTGATAAAAATCAAACTACGACTGCTCGGTACTTGAACATTTCCGGAATGGCAGCTTGAATCAATATACGCTATCCTGCTTTTCAAGAAGTGTCTCAATACGTTAGACATGGCTTCGTCACGGTCAAGAAATGGCTGACAGCTATTTATTAGGTGCTTGTGTTTTCAAAAATTCCTGCCATCGTGAATCATATATAAATATTATGCTTAGGGTTTATACTAGTTGTTAAAAGCCTTTTTTTGTGATTTCAAATTTCGTTTTGTCAAATATTACAGAGAGTTTACAGTCATACATCAATTCAATATTTATACCGCATTGATATAACAAATCAGTTCCTTGTATTAGCAGAATATGATTTTGTTTAACATTTTGTAACTAATCTAATTTTGTTTTTTGCTGTGATCGTAAACTTGTATACATATTTTCAATCAGTCATCCAAGCGCCTACGTGGCCGGGATAGTAAAGACGCGGCATCTAAAACGTTCTCGCCTCTCACTGCTGCGGGTTCGAATCCCACTGGAAGTTTAACTTTTTAAGTAAGAAAGTATCGATTCTTACGGATGGCGGGAGGTAATCAATGCTGGTTCTACCCAGGAAACGGGGTAGTCTTTCTCTACCACAAAAGATAGCCTAACATGTGCTAAAATGACGTCAAACAATAGTCAATAAGCGACCCACCCATGCATCCACCCAAACAACTACCTACTCTTAGGCTTCTTCATTAACACACGCGTGCATAACGCCTAAATAGCAGGATAGAAATGAGAGAAGCACCTTCGAAATGCAGAATAACATACGAGGACATCTGTTATCTGTTATCCACTTCCTTTAAAGGTAGGATATTGCCGTTAACTTGACTTTTTTAGTCCACCCAAAAAACGTTGATCGCCGGTTACGACTTTGTCCTTTTCAAATATGCGAAGTCGAATGCGAAGCCGAAAAGAAAAGATGTTCGACTTTTCGTCTTCGGATATTTGTCTGAGACTTCTACGGTGTCCGTTAGGGCCATCTTACCATCGCATCTTAACATTGATGGTAAGATGCGATGGTCGATACTCGATGGTAAGATGCGATGGTCGATGGTAAGATGTGATGGTCGATGGTAAGATGCGATAGTCGATAGTAAGATGCGATGGTCGATGGTAAGATGCGATGGTCGATGGTAAGATGCGATGGACCATCGACCATCGCATCTTACCATCGACCATCGCATCTTACCATCGCATCTTACCATCGACCATCGCATCTTACCATCGCATCTTACCATCGACCATCGCATCTTACCATCGCATCTTACCATCGACCATCGCATCTTATCATCGCATCTTACCATCGACCATCGCATCTTACCTTCGCCTAAGTCGCTGGTCGATGGTAAGATGCGATGGTAAGATGGCCGTAACAGCACACCGTAGACTTCTGCTAGTGTAGTACCTAATGAACTAAACTCCGAAGAAAGAAAATGACATGGCCGCAGATTCCATAAAGAACACTTAACGAAATATGTGTCGATAAAACAATCACAGGCAGTCTGAAAACAAATACAAACTCTTCAAGAATCACTTTAGATATATAATAAACATATTAATCTTATACACTTGACAATGTGGAACTTCATTTGGAATTTAAATTGCCTACCACGTTACATCAATAACAGAAATGAGACCTCATTGCGAGTTCGATCTTTGTAGCTATAGCAGTCAGAGGTAAAGATTTTATCTGAAAAATTCATTAGTTTATTCTCGCGCGCGACATTATCAAACACATAACGGATGCAATTAATGTCTTTCGTTGGCGATAAACATCCAATTAACACATTCATAATTAGCACGGAGCATCTGATTATCAGCATTGTTTACTCTCGGCGATCAGTACAGTTACCGATGATCCAGAAACTATGGAAAATAAGAGAAAGTATGTAAACAAGTACATACTAGTACTAAAACATGTTTTTCTTAGTAGATCATTTGTTAAGGGGAGCGGGTTAGGGGCGGGATGTGAGGGAGGGTGGGGTCGGGTGGGGGTGGGCTGGACGTGTTAGCGGAAATGCACATTACATGGTCCTGCCTTAATTCCATTAAGCAAAGGGAAAGTTAATATTAGTAGGATTTTATAACAGATATTTCGACAATAACAACTTTTTTTACTGAAACAATGGCAAAACCTGTTTAAAATTACCAATTAAATGTTTTAATTTTAAAATATGCAAACTTTTTGAGCCAAAATTAAGGTTTTATTTTATACCCCAGTCAACCCCGTTTTCGCTTCTTGGAGAAGGGGTTGGATGGGGATGGTAGTTAATACTCGGACCACGTGGCTTAATCGCCATCGAATATGTACAACTTCTTCACTTCCTTGGTAATTCAGAAACTATGCAAAACAAGGAAGTATGCAAAAGACTATGTAAACACATGCATACTAAAATGACAACAAACGTTTTGCTTCGTAAGGGGATAAAAACAAGTACATACTAGAAAGGTTAATACATTTTATCTTAGTAAATAATGTGTTAAGGGGAGTGGGTTATAGGGGCTGAATCTCCATCAAATATATACAACTTCTTAACTTCCCCGACAAATTCAGAAACTATGCAAAACAAGGAAGTATGTAAACACATGCATACTAAAATTGACAACACACGTTTTGCTTTCGTAAATAATTTGTTAAGGAGAGCGGGTTAGGGGCGGGGCTGGACGGGACAGGGCGGGGGTGGATGGATGGGAGTGGGGGTGGACGCGTTAGCGGAAATGCAACTATGGGTGTAATCTCCAAATATTTACAAATGTTTCACTTACCTGGCAATTCAGAAACTATGCAAAACAAGAGAATCTGTAAACAAGTGCATACTAAAAATCATGTGATAGGGGAGGGAGGGGTTAGATGTGGGGGAAGAGAAATGCGTGAGAGGAAATGCAACTGTGTGTAGAATCGCCATCTCCATCAACCTCTTAACTTCCATTATAATGCAAATGAAATACAGTCCATGCAATACAAGGTAAGAGCTGTGCCATCATTTACAGCTACTACTTAAGACTGTAAATATTCTAATCTGGAAGACGAACTTGCAAATTCATAAAATAACATAACTTCTAGACTGCACATTATTAACAACACACACTCAGAACACCACGTAAATGATGTCTGATTGTTTTTATCAAATAAGAATCCATGAAAAAGTACGCAGATGCCACAGATGAGGCCATAGAGACTCACTGGAAACGGAACCCGATAACGAACACCAACTACTATTTGCATTATGGTGTATGTCTACTATACTTTAATTTGTGTTCCCATTTTGTAACATTTTTTGTTTCTAGGGCATAACTTAAATATTGAACAAGATGTCTTTATCATTACGTGGTTCTGCCTAATTCCCTTAAGCGACGGGAAAGCTTAAATTAGCAGGATTTTTTAACGGATATTTCGACAACAAAACATGTTTAAAAACATTTTTTACTGGAAAAATGATAACCTGTTTAAAATTACCTATTAAATGTGTTAATTTTACAATATACAATCTTTAAGTTAAGGTTTATTTCATACCCCAGCCAACCCCAACCGACCGAACACGGTCCGAATGTTGAACACCGAACTTGGTTTGAACTGAATGTTGAACACCGAACTGGTTTTGAATGTAGAACACCGAACACAGTCTGAATGTTGAAGACCGAAATTGGTTTGAATGTTGAACACCGAACTGGATTTTAATGTAGAACACCGAACTGGTTTAGAATGATAAACCCCGAGTGGACTCGTACTTCGAACACTGAACTGGGTCCGAATATTTAACACCGAACTTGGTTTGAATGTTGAACACAGAAGTGGTTTTAAATGTAGAACATCAAACTGGGTCCGAATGTTGAACACCGAACAGGGTTTGAATGTTGAACACCGAACTGAGTTTGAATGAATGTTAAACCTCGAACTCGGTTCCAATGTCCTGGACCCAGTAGGATATTGAATACGAACTAGGTGTTGAATCCGGAAGAGATTTCGATGGCCGAGCCCCGAACTAGGTTCGAGTTCCAAATATCGAAATAGGTTTAAATGTTGAATACCGAACTGGGTTCAAATGTTGAACAACGAAAAGGGTTCGAATATTGAATACCGAACTGGGCTCGGATGTTGAATACCGAACTAGCCTTGAATGTGGACTTCTGAACTGGGTTCGAATGTTTAATATCGACTAAAAACTAAAGCGTTTTAAAATATCCTTTTAAAGTCCACCTTTCTTTGGCAGATAATCTTCAAATAACTTGTTTTCAATGTTTTTTTTACCAAAAAAACATGAGAAATGAAGCAAACATCTGCAATAAGTTATCCCGTTCCTTATTCGACCTTTCACATGAGTTCTGTGGCTACATGTCCCTTTAAAGTGCATATTTTTGATGGTCCGGTCATCCTAAAAAAATGGTTTCTCGATATTTCTTGGTAAAAAAAGCATTTCAGTGTGTGTAATGATTTTTGTTCTCGTATTACGCTAATTCGTTATTTGGAGCTCAAATGAATTATAAGAAGACACGCCCTTTTAAAGTCCCTTTAAAGTCTATCCTCTATTTTTCTGGTAGATCACCTTGAAACAATGCATTTTGCATGTTTATTTACCACTAAACCATCTGGTGTACGAAATGAATGAAACACTTGCAATAAATACTCCAGTTCCTTATTCGACAATTCTTATGAGTTCTGTGGCTACATGTCACTTTAAAGTTCTTTATTTTTTTGGTCCGTTCATCCTAAAAAATGGTTTCTCGAAGTTTCTTGGTAAAAAAGCATAGCGATGTAAGTAATGATTTGTTTTTATCATATTACGTTAATTCTTCATTTGGAGCTTAAATGTGTTCGAACAAGACACGCCCCTTTAAAGTCCATTCTTTTTACGGCAGATCACCTTGAAATAATGTGTTTTCAATGTTTTTTGGCCACTAAACCATCTGCTGTACGAAATGAAGCAAACATCGGCAATAAATACTCCCGTTCCTTATTCGCCGTCGAATAGGGAACAAGGAACTGGTTCTTCGTTCATTATTCGTTATTCGGAGCTTATCACTGTTTTAGGTAACTATAATCATTTTAAATCATTTTTTTCACTCGCCAGATGATGTAATTAAAGATTTTTTGATGTTTCTTTGGCAAGTGGACTTTGTTGTTTGCGACTTAGTAAAACAAATGTGTTATGATACTCCAGTTTCTTTTTCGACTTTTCACATGTGTTCTGTGGCTACATGTCCCTTTAAAGTTCAGATTTGTTTGGTCCGATCATCATAAGAAATGTTTTCTCGAAGTTTCTGGGTAGAAAAACATTGCGGTGTAAGTAATGATTTTTTTTTATCCTATTACGCTAATTCTTCATTTTTAGCTTAAGTGTGTTCGAAGAAGACATGTCCCTTTAAAGTCCATCCTTTTTTCGGCAGATCACCTTGAAACAATGTTTTTTCAAAGTTTTTGACCACTAAACCATCTGTTGTACGAAATGAAGCAAACATCTGCAATAAATACTCTCGTTCCTTATTCGCCATCGAATACGAAACACTCATGAACAAGGAACTGGTTCCTCGTTCCTTATTCGTTATTCGGAGCCTATCACTGTTCTATGTTAAGAAGTTCATTGCAAATCACTTTTTCGATCGCCAGATGATCTAAATAAATAGTTATTTTCACACTCCTTTTGTAATTCTGAAAATAAAATTGGATGCAATTGGGGCTAGATAGGTCATGTAGGTTAGGTGTTTTATATTCGCAGTGTGTGTTTTCCACTGTTAGAGTTTTGTATATCTGGCCTCGATATGCCTTAAACTATATAGTAGGCTTTATTTTGGAATAAGAAATAGGGAAGTGTTCCTTATTCGTTATTCGAATAAGGAATAAGTAACTAGTTCCTTGTTCCTTATTCGAATAGCGAATAAGGAATAAGGAACAAGGTACCGAAGTTCAACTCGTAAAACATGAAATCTTTAAATAATTTAAGGTACTGGAGGCGATCTAAATGAATAATGGGTGCCACTATAAACACTAGTAACACCATCACAAACTAAACAATCAATTTAATTAGTGTTAAAAAAATAGTATGATCGGTAAAACTCGACGACTCGGCTTGTTTATGGAGTATACATCATTAATATCAGTGCATATATGATGCGTTAATGCTATAATACATTTTTTTTTATCAAACTACACTTTTATTTAATAAAATGGAAACGGCTAGCAATATGAACTCCATATGAATTAATATTGATGGTTAAACAATAAATTTACACCAGCTCGTCGTGTTTTTCAGTCCAAACATTTTCATAAATAATAAATTCAGCCGAGCTTAACATGCAGATTATTAAATGAATGTGCACATTTCATATAAAACTGAAGCACGTGGTTTTCTGCCGTATTTGTATTGACACCATTTAGTCTTTCAGATCGCCTGTAATCCCTTTAACCCTTTCGCCGCCAAATTTCAAATGTCATCTGCTAAAATTTGAATTTAAACCTTCCGGTATTATTTTACATTAAACGTATTTTAGAAAACGTTCTTACTGAGTGGCAAACATTGTAACCCTGATCAGCCTGCACATAGCGTGTAGTTGATCTGAATCTAAACTGGTCGTAAAATCAATGTTTTTGACTGTGGCAGCGAAAGGGTTAATGCGCAACTGAAAATATACATCGTCTGAGTTTGTTCGGAAAATGCTAACCACGTTAACAGTTTAACACAATTTAAATTCCGTGAGAAACGCTTCTTGCGTTAGATAACAGAAATCTCGTTTACGTGTTTACCTGGCTTGAAATAATTGCACCTATAGATTTTTTATTCTCAGAACATTCATCAGAACTAATTGACACGTTATCAGATCCAGAATCTTTCATTCTGTTTTCACCCGCTCTAGCACCGAGACTCTAAATTTCAAACTCGGTTGACTAATAGTGTTATGGATCCATATTAGGAATTGGTAAACATGACAAGCATATAGCTAAAATCGAAGAAACAGAACTTTTCTCAGTAATAATGATTTACTGTTCAGCTAATAAGCGTCCACAATATAATTATGATCTCACTGCCCACCGTTTACATTTTATCGATACGGAACTATAACGCATCTGTGTGATAGGAAATATCCCAAAAATACAAACGATGCGTCATGCAACGATTGCTGCCAAATGGCCAGTTACAGAAAATATATGTCCCAAATCGGTGGGAAATCTCGTAAAATGGTAATAAATGTACCAATTACGGAGGCTGAAGGATTTGCAAATCGTCTTTAGTCACTAAATATATTTTCCAATTACTATGAGTGAGTTTATTTTCGGGCATATTATCCGCCATAGATCAGCGGACCTGATGTTAAGTACCAATTTAGTATCAATTAAAAATCAATAATGACGTGCATTGCTGCAGCTAATGAGATACGGAGGACAACGGGGCACGAGCGCTGATGTAGCGAAGACTTTTAAAAGATTGATCATTCCAAAAACAGTTATATGGAGGCGATACTTGGAATAGAATACTTGTTTTTTTTGCCAGGAAAAAAAACGTGAGCAAACTGAAAATAGAATACAAGACACGTTGTGGTCGTTTTTAATTTGACATATAATGTAACTACGTATAGATCCTTAACAAATATTGAAACAGATGCTGTATTTAATACGTTTACCATAACTCTGAGAACAAAACACAATAAACTAATGGAAAAGTGCAAAGTAAATATATGCATTAACATTAAATACTACGCATTTCCAACAAAATTATATTCTCAGGTTATCGAAAACTTGCCCTTTCAATCCAAAATAAACAGGGACGTGTATGAACAAATACTGAAAAGGGAATTCCTTGAAAGCAACACACACAAACAGAAAAACAGGTAACCGAGTCGGTTTCATTGAAGGTAATACAGGGCTCAAGTCCAAAGCAACGGCTTAAGCGGAACATTGATCGGCTTTGAAAATCACAATTAACAAGAAAGTAATGTTTCGACCGACTCGTAGTTGGAGCTATCTTTTTGAAGCCTGATATACATAAATATTCCAATGAAAAACTGCAATATTTATCAACAAGGAAATATTTTCTTCTATATTTTCTATTCGAAAGCGTAGCTCTAGGTCTCATGGTTGTAGGCGTAACGGTAACATCAAACGTAAATCGCGTGTAATTATTTCAGTCCCTGATTTACATAACTATATTTAAACAGTCTGGAAAGCACTCTATGCTTTCAAGAATTACCTCTTTGTCCATTCTTCACTTAAGTTGATCGACGAGGAAGCATACACAATTTACATTCGTACAGATCCCTTGTATAACACTGCTTCCATAATTCAAAGCTACACACAACATGTTCTCCGATCCCATATTGACAAGGAGTCTGATCACGTGATCTTAATAAGGGTATTGATTTCATTGACATGCCTAGTATTTTTGAGATAATCATGTAGTCGATTCTATCCCTAAATATTTGAAAAATTCCGAAAATCCTGAAGTTATAGGTTCACGTATTAACTTCTATAATGCTAACCCCTCTTTACTTCCTCCGAGACCTACGTTTTCCTTCGTATTTCAAAATCGAGAATTCAAAAATTTTATAATAAATTTATTTTAGTTCCTGCTGATAAAGCAGGTAATAATGTAATTATTGTTTGACGCCTACATTACGTCAATGTTTTATCTCTGGAACTCGGTAGCATTAATTCGTATACGCCAGTTCAATCTGCTGAGGATGATGTTGTTTCCACACATATCACTCGGTGCACTACTTTCAAGGCTTGTGTAAACGAAAAGCAGAACAAACTGCCAACTATGTACTGGATTCCTAAATAGCTTGAAACATCCGTACAAGGCCCAATTTATTTCAAATTCTAGTGCCTGCACCACAACAAACATCTCCAAACTTTCAACTTCTTGTCTTACTGCCGTTAAAGATCACGTTAAACAATATTGTGCTAAAACTTATGAAAACTCTGGGATTAATTTATTTTGGTCTATTAACAATTCAGGAGACGTTCTTGATAAAATTTGCATAAGCACTTATGACTTCACTACACTATATACAACCTTACCACATCACCATATCAAAGACAAGCTTATTGATCTTATTAAAACAACTGTCACTAGAGAAAAAACTACATGTTTGGCCGGGAATAATATTAAAGCGTATTTATACTAACGGCAGTTTAGACAGTTACACTATGTGGATTGCCAAGAAGTTTGTGAAGCATTCATTTTCGTCAGGTATGGAACTACCGTTTATAGACAAATTGTTTTTATCCCTATGGGTACGAATTGTACACCCCTTGTCGCAGATTTGTTTTTATATTGCTATAAAAAAGATATCATATTGAGTCATTCACCAGATACCCATGCATATGTTGAAGCCTTTAATGACACCTCTCGGTATCAATGGCAACCATTTTCTACTGTGGCTAATAATATATATCCTAAAGAACTTCAACTTAACAAAGTTAATATTTCTGATACTAACGCTTCTTTTCTCGATCTACATCTCTGTATTGAAAATGGTGAAATAATTAGCAAAAAATGTGACAAGAGAGATGATTTTAATTTTGATATTATACAATTATGGACTTTTCAGCTGTTATACATGATGTGATATGCACCAAAAAAATCATTATTGACCGAGGCGATAGCCGAGGTCAATAATGATTTTTTGGTACATATCAACATCATGTATAACAGCTGAAAAGTACATAACTGTTTTATTATATAACCCTCAATTTACAATTATATAAAACAGGTCAATATCAAAAAAACAATTATATAAAACAGGTCAATATCAAAAAAACAGGTCAATATAAAAAAAACAGGTCAATATCGCTAGATATTTTTTCTAAAAAATTACTTTTTAGCCAATGAAAACGCGTCTATTTATAGGTTATATAATAATGTTAATTATCCCCATTTAGATGGGGATGTTCCCCGAGCAATTTCTTATGGGGTCTATGTGTCCCAACTTATTCGTTTTTCTAGAGCTTGTACTTGAGTTGAGGACTTTAATATTCGTAATCTTTGTATAACTAAAAAGCTACTCCATCAGGGCTACCGTTACCATAAGCTTCGTAAAACATTACAAAACTCTTCTGCGACAAGGACTATCACAGCCTGAATTCTATGGTGACGTGATTTTCAAACTTCGTCAGATCCTTGACGATAATCACTTTCATACTATCTTTGTTAAACTTGTTAAAAGGTCTATCAAAAGAGGTTATGACCCTGTCATTTTGCAACGCACTGCATGATTGATGGTAGACCTATTTACAGTTCGCCACTATGCTTTCCTCTTTAATTGTGCGATGACCGAACAGGCTGTGTATCCTATGATGACGTCTACCTAAAGCCCAAATGGACGGTGACGTTTTATATTTGTCTGCAATCTTGTCTTTTCGTGCCCTCAAGGATGTGTTCTCTTGCTTCTTCCAAGTCATTGAGTACCTTCTTTGTGGCTTTCTAGGCTATTGCTCTTTTAATATGTATATATACTCGAGCATCTTTGTGTTTTACTTATATTGCCTATTAGTCTGCCTTGATGGTTAGAGAATAGTTCATGGCGGGGATTTCTTTATTTACAGTCCCGTTTTATTGGGTAGGGTAAGTGTGAGGTTTGGTGCACACTAGAACTGGTTAAAAACCCCAACGGCCTTTTTGTCACTGACCGTTCCAAGGCGGTAGCCTATTGTCAATCCTTTTGTGTTTGTGACGTCTTGTTTGACCTGTTAGTTGTTCTTTGTTTCTGTGTGTGTTTGTGGTTGACTGTCGTCCTTAAATGCTACTTTTCCTGTTAGATTTTTATATCTATTGCAATAGATTCGCAGAAACCAAAGCCTTCTTCTGATCCATGCGATCCTGACATCTACAGAAAACTGCATTTCTCCGTAGGCCCCCCCACCCCCTTGTATGAAGATTTGTTGCAGAGATATCAAATATGATATGATAAAATGAAGGAGTAGTTTCGACGCACGTTTTCGTTTATTAAACCACAAAACCACGATGACCATGCCTTTGATCCAACATTGCAAAAGACACGTATTTATTCTCCATCTTTATACTAGGCAGATTGATGTAAATATGCCATATAGAATGGAAACCATTCTGTATCGGATCATTGTGGCATTAACCTACATTGCACAAATTGTTGTCTTCCCGTGTATGCCACATATAATGGAAACCATTCTGTATCGGGTTATTGTGGCATTGACCTACATTGCACAGGTGTATGCAGTTTGTGGATCAAAAACGTGTAAGAGTTTTCCGAGAAATCAATTTCGTTATGGAATTGCTTTGTCCCTGATTCTTTAAAATTAAGATACTACAACAGGTTTTTACCTAATAGGAAACCCATGCATAAAGTTGAATAAGATATACATATCCGTCTAAAAAACAATTGCGTTTTACGTATATATGTTTCTGACTCTTTGGTACTAGATATGCATATGTAATGTTGTTAAACGGCTCCCCAACACATTGTTTGGGTATAATGCATATGAGTCTTTCCTTTTATGTAGTTTCTATGCTGTTGCCATTGCCTTTGCATTGTTGAAATAAAAAGGACAAGAAGACCGCTAAAACAATAAATACACTTAGTACACAAGTCTCTTTTGTCCCAAATGTTAACATATGATGATAAACAGTTGCATAATATTTGCTCTTCTTCTTTCAAATATATTTCACAAAATAGAAATTAAAAAACCCACGAAGTGTTGGGTTTTCAAATGTCCTGAATGTATAAATAGTTATTACGACCAAGACACATTTAATGCAACAATATTGTTGAATTGAATTGAATTAGGTTTTATGGCTCACCAACACATGAAAGATTATATGGCGCATAACAAGAATGAACGTGCCAAGCTCATCCTCCATTTACATCAAGATACAATATGAAGAATGGGCCTAGAACCTTCTTACCTGCAGAACTGCAGAGTTGCTGCAAATTCTGGAGTAGACAAGTCCCGTTGAGTAATAATTGCAAATTGCAGTATTTGTAAATAGTACGATACAGTATCTAAGGTAAACAACATGGACGTCTTACTACTCCACACATACGCACGCACGCACGCACACACACACAGATTGAACAAAGAAATATAAATTTAAAAGAATAATATTCATATCTTCATGTGTAATTGTAAGGCGGTAGCCCTATTGTCAACCCTTTTGTGTTTGTGATGTCGTTTACTTTTATTATTACTTTTGCCTTCTTGTGTGTCTGTTTCCATGTTTGTTTCTTTGTTTTGTGGTTGACTGTCCTGCTTGAATGCTACTTTCCCTGTCCGATCTTTTTATATTTCTTTAGTTCTGAATGAAATGTTCATCTTCAAATCAAGTATGGATAATGCAGCAGTGCAGTTTTGTCTAAAAATAGATTTCCACTTCAAAGATCACCAGAAAAGTGAAGGCACAAAACACGTAACAACGTTCTTGTTTACGTACTTAACAAGGCAAGCTGTTTTCATTGAGTGTTGGTCACAATCAGTATGCATTTACTTGAAAATTGGAAAATGTTCATCCGTAATCCCGCAACACAACTTATGAATACAGTTTGTATACATACAACAACAAAATCGAATATAAACGGGCCATAAATGTTCGTCCATAAAATCCAACAAAACCTATGAATACATTTCTTATACATACAACAACAAAATCGAAAAATCGAATAGAAACGGGCCATAAATGTTCATCCATAATCCAACAAAACCCATGAATACAATTCTTATACATACAACAACAAAATCGAATAGAAACAAAATCGAATAGAAACTGGCCATTCATTTTCATCCATAATCCAACAAAACATATGAATACAATTCCTATACATACAACAACAAAATCGAATAGAAACGGGCCATATCCCCACCAATGTCCATTTTCAACAAAGAGGGATTACTTTGTAGGAACATTCTACACCCAGATGGTTATATTCAATTGGTGGTGATAAACCTATAACTTCAAAAATATGTCAGGGGTTTAAAACATTTATCAGCGTTTACCACTATTTATAAATGATTTGAAATACAATTCCAAACGCAACTGATACACATTTCAAAAGTGCAATTCAAAACTCAGTCAGCGGATTGCAAATGCATTTGAGCGGTGGCTGTTTCAATTATTATGTTACCAATCGCAAAATGGTGCATGCTATTAAATTCTGAAAGTTCAGTTGAAATGGATATAGTAAATGTTGAATTATAATTTTTCTAAATTCTAGGTAATGTTTAATTGATAGTTAAACGTTCCATATATAGTACGTGCAAAACACATTTTAGCGTTTAGCGTTTATAGAATACTAAATATGATTTTTTTTTGCAATCAGGTTGTATCATTGTTTTGCTTGAGTGCTATTTGCAAGCATTTTGCATTGTTCCAGCTATTTTTAAATGCTTTCATTTGAATCCCGGTTGCGTTATTTCACCGAGTTAGGGTCTATGCATGGCGTGTTAAGCTGCATTTCAAGCAGCATTGATACATAGCAGTTAGTAAATTGAGTACAAAGAAATTCAATAAAGACCCTATGACCAAAAAAGCATGCTTAACACAAATTCAATAAAACGTCTCAATTGAAAAATCGAATAAAATTATACGCGTATCATGTATATAAAGATTGTATCATTATTGTGTTGTTACAGAACAGTCTTTCCATAAATGATAATTTTTCAAACTTCAAACAACAGTATTAGTTTGAATGCCATTTATTATCTGGATATTTATGAAATGAAATAAATACTGAAAACGAGATCACTTGTAAGCAACAAACACAAACAATAGAGAAAAGTAGCAGACTCGGTTTTATTGAGTCTGTTCATGAGAGGTAATATAAAATGAAACACCTCTCACGCCAGCTAGCACCGTCTTAAGCGGTATTCTACTTTAAAGGCACAACGATTGGGCTTGATGATCCAAAGCACCAGTAAGAAACAACATAGTGATTTGTAGTCGGTGCGACTTTTTACATCCGCCATACATGAACGCTTTTTCAACTATCTCAGAGTTTTCCCAAATTTCAACTTTATTGTGCTGAAACTTTTAATTGCAAAGAATGTAGTTACAAAATGGTAAACCGAACAAACACTGCGTGAATTTTAGAGAACACGTCTTTAGCAGTTGAGTGCGCATTCTTCACAAGCTTGCTAACCACGATTAATATCCTAACATAATTAGATGTATGATTGGAAATTATTAAAACCTATTGCAGCTTCGTAATTTGCCTAATAAGCCCCCATTATACTTTTTATAATAAACGCGTATCAGCTGATATTTACTCCAGGACCTGATGATTAAATAGACAGATATCCTGCTTTTTACTAGATTGTCAATCTGTAAAAGCAAAGGGAAATACTGTGTGTTTTACAATCTTCACACAGCCATATGACTTTTCCTAAATTTGTGTCATTGGATGTACGACAACAGTTTGGTAATACACAGAATCAATATTACATTGGTGCCCACATTTTGAAATCCAGATTAATATTTCGAATATCTGTACGGCTGAAATTAACAGTAACCTCATGCTTGCAATACATTGCTTATCGAGCTCCTTATTGACAAAGAATAGAAAAAAAACCGATACTTAATATTGTATATAATTGAAGTTCGTACATATTTAATTTTGAATATTGCAGTCACGATTATTGTTAGTAATGTAATGTATTGAATAAAAGTAGCCGAGTAATTATATTCCTAACTATAGAATGGCTCTTTGAGAACTGTATTTGCTTAAGTTTGTTGATTAAATATCTGGTACAAAGCTTATAGAATACAGGAATATTTTAGTCCTTGCAGTGTTTGGATAGACAATCATTATTCATTAACAAACAGCTGTGAAAGTTACAAATAAACGTACGGCAAATGTTTAGACGGCGCATAGTATCATTATGTTCCAAAACGTTGTCTTTTAGTAATACATACTGAAAATGGAATCCATTGGAACAGGGAGTGAGTATTGGAAGCAACTTACTCCCTGATTGGAAGCAACAAGCACAAACAAGAGAGAAAGTAGCATTGAGTCTGTTCATGAGAGGTACGATAATGTTCACGCCATGAAGCACCGGCTGAACTAATGTTGTAATAACTTGTAGTTCAATCCATTTGCATGTGTTGCTATGAATATTTTGATGTTGAATTGATGTATTGAAACATATTTGCAATAAAATATTATTAAACTAAAGCAACGGCTTAAGCGGATTAAAACCACCCAGAGTGGGCATGATAATCCCAAAGGAACAGTCATAACACTATTGATTTTCAGTCTGGGCTACATTTTACGGCCGCCACACAGAAAAAAAACAACGTTATGGTGAATGTCAAAATACACTGAACATGGGATCCCTTGGAAGCAACAAACACAAACAAGAGATACGAGTTGCAGACTGGGTTTTATTGAGCCTGTTCATGAGAGGTAATATAAAGTGCAACACCCGTCACGTCCTCTAGCACCGACTTAATCGATATTCTACTTTAAAGCCATAAAGATGGGACCTGATGATCCCAAAGGACCGGTAAGTAATAACACTAATGATTGTAGTCGTAGCGACTTTTTACGGCCAGCACTCATCACTTAACAAACGCTATGGGGAAAGTCAATAATAACTGAAAAGGGGATCCCTTGGAAGCAACAAACACAAGCAAGAAAGAAAAGTAGCAGACTCGAGTTTATTGAGTCTGTTCTGTTTAGGAAGTGTTTTATAATTAAAAAAACTCACATTGACACATATTAACAAGTTAAATTATAATGGAAAGTAATACATCTAATATTGTTATTGTTTTTATTTGGAGTTAAAATAAGCTAATAATTAAACAAGCAATTAAGGCATATACAATGTTCCTACTATCCTTGCCATTTCAAAGATATCTAAGCATACTAATTCTGCTAGTGGTTAAGAAACTGTACAGGGAGAGGCCCAAATACATGTTTTACTAATTGATGTACACATCTGGCATGTGGCGTTATAACTAGTG
This sequence comes from Cyrtodaria siliqua, assembly GCA_037043455.1. Lineage (NCBI taxonomy): Eukaryota > Metazoa > Mollusca > Bivalvia > Adapedonta > Hiatellidae > Cyrtodaria > Cyrtodaria siliqua. Next base: position 264,574 of record JAWPHD010001873.1, read on the forward strand.
ACATCTGGCATGTGGCGTTATAACTAGTGACAGTATTTTTGTATTCTTTTCAGTTTAAATGTAGGTATGATGCGGCTCTTAATTAAGTTGAAGTCGCGTACGTGGGATGTGGGAATTATAAGATTTAGTATAGGTATGCCATAAGTGACATGTTTATAAAATGAAAACGTGCATTTAAAGCTACACACTCTTCATTAAAATAACATATCTGGTTTACAGGGAGAAACGATATTTAAACATAATTATTTATATAAAATGACATGGCGGGTTAAAGTCAAGTACTTACATTTATGTTAAGTCATCTGCTATATCGTCTCATCTACTGCTGCTGAAATAAAAGCTGTTAAGCATATATTATAATGCAAAAAATCAAAAACATCCAATAACTTTGAAACCGAATTAGCGCTTAATATTTTCTAGGTTATAGTACATAGCATACCAAATTTGCATTAAGTTGGTTGATTATGCTTATTTATTTATCATTGTTGTTAATGCATTTTTCATAAGTTTATATATATACCCCACCCCGCACCCCACCCCCCAATATGTTTTCCTTTTGTTGATCTTTAGTTTATAAAACTTGATTGACAAACACAGTATCAAACAAATTATGTAGTGTTTTGATTTAAGCCAAATACTAGTTGAAAGCAAAATGCCTGATAAGGGCACGTTCTAGTTTACAGGTAATTGCATTAATGATTCTTGTTTAACGGTAATGCTAGAAAATTTTACTTGTTAAGAGTATATATCGTCTACAAACTAACAGTTGAATGGACGTAGAACTAAACAAGCTCATTCGTAAAAAATATATTTTTGTTCCAAATCGTGCATAGTCTACATCGAGTGATTAAGCATGTGCAGAAACTACATTCACTGCATTTTAGCAGTATAATTGTTTGAAGCCTTTTTGATTTTTTTATCATGCAGGTCTAATAAACAAGTGACCTGATTAGTTTCGCCTTGTTCCGCAGTCATAAAGCAAAACGGAAGAATTCAAAGGCATCTATTAGTACGTTACGTTGTCTGACGTCATTAAGAAGAAATACATGTGCGTAGATGGCGAGCGTATCAATCTCTATACAATAAAATAGTAAAGTATACATACAATGTGGATAATCTAAATTTAAATGTCATGGTCAAAGCCTCGTCATTTTTTGTTTACTAATAAACCTGTACAGTAACAAGAATATCGGTAGAACCGATGGATGCTCCACGAATTGGAGGCTTTATTTGGATGACGTGTTATCAGTTGTAATACGAATAGTAAGTTTAACATTACAAAGGGCAATAACTGAAAGACAGAGTTATAGTTTTTACACTATGTACTTCCTCTCATTGTCCTCTATCATTGTTTGAAGTTTCATTCCAGTCCCTTTAGTAGTTTTTAAGTTAATCTGCGTACACAAATTCTAAGTAAAACATTACAAAGGGCAATAACTGTAATTCGAATGAAGATATAGTCATGGTTCTTGCACTCTGCACCTTTGTCATTACCCTCTAGCATTTTGTGAAGTTTATTCCAGGCCCTTTAGTAGTTTTGAAGTTATAATCCGGACAAGAGTTCTAACTATAAAATTACAAAGAGCAATAACTATAATTTGAATGAAGGCAATGTTTCTTGTTTTGCTCTCCATCATTGTGGGAAGTTTCAATGCAGTCCCTTAAGTTGTTTTGAAGTTATGCTGGGGACAAGAATTATAAGTGCAACATAACAAAGGGCGATAACTCTAATTTAAATGAAGACCGAGTTACGCTTCTTGCACTCTGCACTTTCTCTCATTGCTCTATCACTGTTTGAAGTTTCATTTTAGTTCCATAAATAGTTTGAAAATTTTGCTCCGGACTATAATTCTAAGTATAAAATTACGAAGGGCATTAACTCTTATGTGAATGAAGACAGAGTCACAGTTCTTGCTCTCTGCACTTCCCCTCATTGCACTCCGGCATTATGTGCAGTTTCATTGCTCCTGCAATCTGCACTTTCTCGTTTTGCTCTCAATCATTGTGTAACGTTTCAATGCAGTCCCTTAAGTTTGTTTTGAAAGAGTTTGAGAGTGGACCTTTGGAAACGGCCGAACACGACACATACGAGATATTGAATATGGCAATATCTCTAATTTGAATGAAGACAGAAGTACAGTTCTTGCACTCGGCACTTCCTCTCATTGTTTTCAGTCATCGTGTGAAGTTTCATTGCAGTCCCATAAGTAGTTCTGAAGTCATGCTCCAGACAAAAATGAGATGGATGGATGGAAGTACAGAAGGACAGAAAAATCGGCGACTTTTGCTCCGCAATAAATTTAGGGGATCATAAAAAGCGCCGACATATATTATCTTCTTTTACTAGTATTTCAAATCTTTACTCATAGAGTATAAACATGTAATATATTTATTCTGTATTTATGTCTCATCATGGTTTACAATACATACAAACATAAATAATACATCGTCAACACTATATGATAGACATGTCATTCTAATTCGAATTAAAAGAGACTATAGTTATAAACCTTTCAACACCTTTTAAAAGTAACTTATAACATCAAACTAAAATAGAAAAATTTATAATACTAATCAATATAACACATGATTTTGTTAACGGTTTGTCGGTTTGAATAGTGTTTTACGTCATTTTAACACATGTTAGGCCATATATGACGGTATATTTTATGATTAGAACCAGTAATGCACATCCTGCCATCCGTAAGAAATCGACATTTTTTCACTTGAAAAGTCGAGCTCCCAGTGGGATTCGAACCCACAGCGGTGAGTGGCCAGAACTATCCCGGTCACGGAGACACTCTTTGGTTAGCGGAAATTAAAAACATTTTTTCCTTTTTCAAATGCATTAAACGATGTATAAACATAGCTAAAGTAATAATGACATTCTTTTTCGATGAAGACATAAGTAAATAAAATGTGTTCTTAATGCTCCCTAGTTTGTTAGAGAATATAGCCTGGCGGGGATTTCTTGCCGTTGTATTAGGTAAGAATGAGGTTTGGAGTACACTAAAACGTGGTTTAAAACCCCAACGCGTATTACGTGGTCCCGCCTTAATTTCATTAAGCGATGGGAAAGTTTATACTAGCAGGATTTTATAACGAATATTTCGACAATAAAACACGTTTAAAACATGTTTCACTGAAAAAATACGATAACCTGTTTAATATTACATATTTAATGTTTTTATTTTACAATATGCAAACCTTTTAAACCGAAATTAAAGTTGTATTTCATACCCCAGCCAACCCCTTTTTGATTCTTGGAGAAGAGTTGGGTGGGGTATGGAAGTTAATACTCGGACCACGTAATGGGTGTTTTTGCCACAGACCGTTCCAATATGGTAGCCCTATTGTCAAACCTTTTTATATTTTCGGTGTCGCATACTTTTGTTATTCCTTATAATTATTGTTTGATTTGTAGGCGTGGTTTTTGGTGACTGTCTTCTGCGAATGCTACGTGTTCTTTTCGACTTTTACACCTAGATTGTGTGTATATTAGGTTGTTCATACAGTGCATTGGTAGTAAAGGATCACTATGGTTTAAAGCGTAAATTTAAAAATAAAACAAACTTTCAAGACAGTTTCTTACTAGATTCTACTCTCTCGGCAATATGCTAACCAAAATATTATGAACTATGCCTCAATATTTGTGTTAGTTAACCTTTGAAAATCTGCCATTTTTCCTGTTTACGGAATCAATGTCCCTAAAAGTTTAAAAATCCAGATGATGGATCTTTTGGTGATCAGGCCTGAGCATTTTACACCAAAGAGTATTTAAAAAAAATCATCTCCAAAACCATTTGAATATAGATCCAATTTCAGTTTGTAATCCAGTTGTTATAACCAGTATATAGGTTTCTTAGCATATTATAACATTTTTAGCATCATTTTCACAGAGCGTTATTATTCATGAATATACAAATTCAGATAACTATTACTGTGTATGGAAATCATCAGAACGCTCTAATACTGTAATAATGTTTGACCTAATTCATTCGTAAATTAAAGCGTAATTTTGCCTCTCCCTCGTGTATGGAAATAGTAAATTGTGAATTCCATTTTCGGTATACGTTTTAGAATCGATATGAAATATGTTTTGTTCTGATAAAATTCCAAGAACATTTTGTATAAATGTATGATGTTTTTCTTCGCGATAACTCAAGAACAACTGGTACTACAAACTCGAAACTTGGCAGGAATGTTTGTGTCATGGTCCAGTTGTGCACCTCTCCTTTTGGATAGATTCACTTAAGAAATATGGTTGCCATGGTAACAAAACTTGTAAAAAATCACTAAATATTGCTTGTCTTCGCGATAACTAAAGAACAGCTAGCACTACAAACTCGAAACTTGGCAGGAATGTTTGTTTCATAGTGTAGTTGTGCACCTCCCCTTTTGGGTAGATTCGCATAAGGAATGTGGTTGCTATGATAACAAAACATGTAAAAAAATCGCTAAAAATTGCTTGTCTTTGCGATAACTCAAGAACAGCTGACACTACGAACTTGAAACAGGGAAGAAATGTTTGTGTCATGGTCGTTGAAGGGGGCATATATGTTTTACAAACATCTGTTGTTATAATAATTTAAACCCTTGCAAACGAAGGACGGAGTCATTATGGTAGTCTTGATCATGTTCGACGCTTGAAGTCTTGACACTTTGTGCAGGAAAACATGTAAACCCGAAACACGTGTCTGTAAAAATAAACTATTAATCATTTTTATTACAGTATTTTCCACCATCCACATTTAAATCGCCGACATAATGATGAAGTTTCCCTCTTTGTTTATTTTTTTTAATTCAGTGTCTCTCTGCCATTATGTTAATCTTCGATAGAAGGTGCGTCTGTATCATCTATCATAACGATACAGTAACCAGAATCTCAATAAAACATTTTTTCAGAAGAACAGTTCTAGACATTTGTCTTGAAAACAAGCAAGCGTCCCCCTGCGAAATGGACCTCGGTCAACCATGCTTTAACCATGGTCAACCATTGTTAACCATGGTATGTATACCTTGGTTGACCATGGTTTGCCATTTTTGTTAAATGGAACTACCATGGTCAATCATGGTGTTAATGTAACCATGGTTGATCAAGGTGACAAACCATGGTCGACCAAGGTCAAACCATGGTCGACCATGGTCAACCAAGGCGACAAACCATGGGTAAGAAAGGTCACCATGGTTATAAACCATGGTCGACCAGGGTTATAAACCATGTTTGACCAGGGTATAATAACTACGCAAAAAAACAAGGTTTTCTGATATAATACAACACATCTAATATAACACGATAAATAGCACTAATATTGCACCATCTTCTTCTTGCACAGAAGCAATTTTAGTGGTCCATTCCATTTTTTTAAGTGTTGCCCCAGTGCAAATGTTCACTGAAATTTCAGCGAAATAACAGTGAATTTTACTGAAAGAATTGGGAAAAATAATAGTGAAATCGCGGTGAAAAGTCACACTGGAATTTTACTGAAATTGTAGTGAAATTTCACTGAATGAATTGGGCAAAATAAAAGTGAGTTTCAGTGAAATCTTGTTGAAACTACAGCAGAATTGGTCAATTTTAATATCAGTGAAATCAAAATGAAATTTCATCAACAATACAACAGTTCAAGAACAATTCACAAATGTCTAACCTTCAGTCTACATCACTTAGAAGACCTGATCATACTTGGTGAAATGTTGCATATGATACTGAAATGAAATAATATCTGCAGTGCTGAACACCATATTTTTCTATCAACAGCAACAAAAAAAAACGGTCAAATCCGCGAAAACATATGACAATAGGGGTTTGGTTTTAAAATACAGTTTCCACTGTCTACATTCAGAAATTTCTGCTTTCAAATACAAGTATTATATGTATGAGATGTTTTGATACAATGAGTAATGTAAGTATAATCACAAAACACTTACTTTTAATCATTAAAAGGTGTAAGCAAAATCTACAGTTGGTGGATTTCCTGGCAAAAATTCAAAAGATGTGTTGCATTTTATTTGCTCTATTTGTGAGAATCACATTCAGGTGTTAGAGTAGAATAATCAATTTTTCTTTCCAAACTCCTAAACCAATCAATTTATCTTCATAAAACTTGCAACACATATCAAGGTAGTGGTCCTGTGGTGTCTTTTGATATAAAACAACACGATTTGCCAATTACATTGGAAAAATCTTTAAAATTGAGTTTGTTTCCAGGCTTTAATAATCTAGATTATTTCCCCCGGGATCCCAGCTGCATTTTCAGTAGAGTGCGTTATTATAATGATGTACTATGTGAGCATCTATCTATCTGTCTGTCTGCCTGTCTAAATACAAAATGTGTAGAAAGATATGTCATTGGAATTTCAATCAATTAATTTTAGTGAAATTTCACTACTGAAATTTCACCATAAAATTTCACCAAAATTTCACTGAAATTTCAATGACATTTGGTGTTTTTGCTGGAGTTGTTAGATTGGGTTTCTGTCCAGTCACAGAACGGGTGTCAACTTCATTCTTTAAACCATGGTCAACCATGGTTTCACTGTCAGAAATGATTAGCAACCATGGTCAACCATGGTCTTGTCATTTCCCTCTGTTAATGACCATGGTCTACAATGATTTTATAGCTTACATGCTGAATTACCATGGTTGACCATGGTCAACCCTTGAGTGACCATGGTCAACCAAGGTCCAATAATCTTGATTGTCGTTAAACCATGGTTGACCACGGTCTTTTAGCATTTCAATGTTATCAAAAGCACGGTTGACCTTTGCCAACCATGGTTCAACCATGGTTGGCAGCGCTTGACCACGGTTGACCATGGTTGACCAGGGTCACGTTTCGCAGGGGTCATAGATGATCTAGACTATCGTTCGGGAGGGTGGTCGGTCTGTTCAGAATATTGTCCGCGCTATTTATCCATAACCCCTTCATGGAAGTTCACAAACTTTTAAAAGAAGCATCATTATGAAGTGGAGATGTTCATAAACACACATCTTTTACGAGCTATTTCTTCATAACCCCATGATGTATTTTCACAAAAGTTTATGAAAAGCATCAGTATGCAATGGAGAATTCTGAGTCGATAATTTCTGACCGAGCTACATCTGCATCATATGGAGATATGCATATCATAGTGGGGTTTTGATTCATTGGTGTTTGATGTCAGTTCTGGCCCCTTGAATATTTTTTCTAAGAAACATTATTTTGTATGCTATTTCTCCATAACTCCTATATGGATTTTCCCCAAACTTTGTGAGAAGCATCAGTATGAAGTGGAGATGCGCATATAGACATGGGGTTTGCGTTTGCATGGTATTAATAACTTTCAGTGATAGTTTTAGTTTGAAAACGTTTTAATCGAAATGTTTATTAATTTTGCCTAGTTTTGTACACTCTTTTGTGATGTCTGGGCGATCTCTGTAGTGTAAGAAAAACACGCTTTTCTTTGGAGAAAAGAGATCCAGGTTCAAGTCTTGGCAGGGACCTGACACACAGAGTTGTACATACAATTTTCATTATGGCACATCAATAATGTTGTTTTTGCACAGCATGAACTTAAAAGTATGTACATTTGAACATATTATTACCGTATGTAAATTGTAATTATTCATACATGTACATATTCAGAGTGTGTTTCTTATATAATTGTGCATTGAAACATTATTTACAGTCAAAAGTCAGATTTTTAAGATTACATATAGCCGGAACATTGTCGGTTTTAGAGTGTTTTTTTTCAGTTTGCCGTCAAGCTCCTTAAGTCGTTGTTTAATATAAAAATAGGGAATATATAGAGAATATTATGTCAGTGCCTTTTACTATCAAGTTTATTAGGCGAGGCTTAGAAAACGAAGAATGGCGAGGCTCCGCCGAGCCATTCTTCGTTTTCGTGTTGAGCCTAAAAAACTTGATAGTAAAAGGCACTGACATAATATTCTGTTTATCATGTAGATTATCCACATTTGTTGTATGAATTACTTTTATTACCTATTTCTCAGACTGTTACGCTTATCGAGGACGCCGCCATGTTGTTGTTTTATGTTTATTTTATAACGTCAGGCAACGTTACGTGCATGACGTCAGATAACGTTACGTACAATAAACGCCGAGGGATTCCGCATTGAATTGCTCTATTGGTCAGTGCCTAATAAAGCAAAATTTAATAGGTCACCCCTTTATTAGGCAGAAAAGTGCATATCTGCATGATAAAGTGGTTTCTTTGTTATAACAAAGCACTTAAATTGCACGTTAAGTTTAAAAAAAAATCATTTCATCTTTATTTCAGTTTTCTATTTTGATCTCTGCCTTTGCGACACCAAATTGAATTCACTATTAGTTCTACACAAAATAAACACACATGATGCTTTAATTCTAATGCAATATATTAAAAAATATATATACTACAATATTTATTCTTATTGCCGCTCGTCGTCATATTATAGATTGTATACTATGACTTTTCTTGTTATATTGTAATCTAATACTTAAAAAGAGAATTATGAGTAACCGAATAATACATTTGTTTGTTTGGTGTATAACGTCATTTTTCACGACATGTATGACGGTCGATTTTTTTGTGATTGAGGCAGACCACCCACTTATTCCAAAACAAAACAGTATTGTATACATTTCGCCATCCGTAAGAATCGAAACTTTCTCACATACAAGTTGAGCTCCCAGTGGGATTCGAACCGGCAGCGGTGAGAGGCTTATAACGCAACGTCGTTAACCCGGTGACCACGAAGGCTAAAACATATTCAGCTGTATGTATGTCAGTAACATACTGGTAAAGTATGAATTCGTTAGGCACATACACATGTTATAAACACACATCAAGTGGTGTATCTTGTTACAGCTCTATTGCAAAATTTGCAATTTGTACGATTCGTAACGTCATAAATCGAGAGCATATAGCTTTAAGGTAACTATTTTATCGACAGCATACACGTGACTCTTGTTTTATCTATGTAACAATCGCGCACTAATGAGGCTCAGACGACTTTATATATCCCGAGGGACAGGTTCGTGTCGTAGTTAGGTTTCTTTTAGCTCAACACTTCCTGTAATCATATCGAAGGTAAAAAGTCATAAGACAAGCTTCATAGTTTTTTGACAAATAATGTAACTTCACTGAACTTGCATATATATACACGAGAGGCACAAGAAGTCACGCTTTTCCGGCTCTTAATAAAGGAGGTGATGTATGAATTCGATCAAATCTGATAAAATGTAATCAGTTGCAGCACCAGAGAAGACGAATGTTTTGAGAATATATTTTAATATTTAACGCTTATTTTATAACAAGTAACCTCGTCTGAGTAACTGACAAGGACTATCACAACCAGACTTCTATGCTGATGTGATTTACAAACTTCGTCAGATCCTTGGTCATAATCACTTTCATACATTCTTTATTAAACTTGTTAAAAATGTTTATCAAAAGAGGTTATGACCCTATCATTTTGCAACGCACTGCATGTTTAGAGGCTGAGCCATTTACAGTTCGCCACTATGCTTTCCTCTTTGATTGTGCGATGACCGAACAGACTGTGGACCCTATGATGACGTTTACCTTAATCCTTATAGGACGGTAGCGTGTGATGTTTGTCTTGTCGTACCCTTAACGGTAAATGTTCTCTTGTTGCTCTGGCTTCTGCGAAGTCACTGAGTACTTACTTTGGGGGCTTTTTAGGCTTTTGCATTTTTATATTATATATACATGATCATTTACCTTTTTACTTATATTGCCTATTAATGCTGCCGTGTTTGTTAGAGATTATAACCTGGAATTAGAATCTGGTTTAAACACCCCAGCGATTTTTTTTGGCCACTGACCGTTCCAAGGCGGTAGCCCTGTTGTCAATCCTTTTGTGTTTGTGATGTCATATCTTGCCTTTTATTTATCTTTATATTTGTTGTTTGTTTCTGTGTGTGTTTAAGATTGACCGTCGTCCTTGAATGCTACTTTTCCTATTCGATCTTTATATATACTTTCTTTTTTGTATTGTAGCGTTCTATCAATAGAATGAGATAATCCATTCGTACAAACTCGGTCAATTCCGGCTACGTTCGGAATCTCTATACGCAGAAACATGATTCCCCACTATCATATTTTAACTCTCGAAGGACGTAGACCTGAAGATAGCACAAACCTCTTAAAATAAGCGGGAACTTGCTTAATCATGAAATCAAACATGTCTGCAAAATATAATCAACAATAAACTATGGGCTGGAAAGTCTTCTCATAGCACGATAAAACTAAAACTGAAATATACTGAAAAGAAAAAGAAACGAAACGCATATTAATGGGTATTTCCGCTATATATTGTATGTTTAATATGTTACTGCTAATCGAATGGTTCAGGGCGACATTAGGCCTGTCCTTTCGGGAAAAAGGTTTAAACGGCACCGAACACACCAATGGTTACCCCTTTAAAGTTTCATTATCGACATAATGCGCATTTGGCTCAACCAGGTGAGAAAACTTAGGCTTTAAACGTTACAATCTCTTAACATTAAACACAAAATTCTGAAATGGCTCGACTTTTTCAATGTCTTGACTTTTTCAAGCGAAACTTCAACATTTATGAATTTCGTTTAACAAAGTATACTCTGATGAAAAGGTCTACTACATGACAGAGTTTCTCTTTCTGTAATTAGCTGTAGTCCCTTTTTGTACAAAACACGTTGAGATATATCTGGAATATTACGTGGAATTAGGCGTTTATAATAGTGTAGTATAGGCTATTATTTGATAATGCGTTTCTTTTTCCTTTCAGTATATACTGAACTGCGAACTAGTTGCAACAGAACATGTTTTTACAGTATTAGAATGTTAGAAAGTCTAAACATTTACCTTTAACATACTGAAAACAAGCAAGGTTTTACGCAAGCGTAAAATAGCTGCCGAGAGACAAGAAGTTAACATAATAATATATCAAGTCACGGGTGTTAAAACAATATTGAAAACAAAAATGTTGTCACAGAGACATAAACACGCCACGACCGTTTTTTCTTACATTCTTTCCGATTTTTACCATCAGTTTTTCCTACCAAACATTTTAAACCAATGTTGTTCGACCTCGCTTCTTTCTGCTTCAAAAACCTTGACATACATATTGATTATAATTATCTTGTAATACGACGTGCTAGAAGTACACATCACCACAGAAATACAATCGTTCACGTGTTAGAGTGTTCATTACAACACATATAAACTGTTCACTGTTCACTGTTACCATGTGTAATTATAAGATTGCGTTATCGAAGTGAAAAATGTAAAGGGTTAATATAAACCAATGAAAATTAAAAAAAAAGAAAAGAAAAAAAAAGGGAAATCAGCAGGCTTGAACCCTACCTTCCTGGTCACTAACACGGCGCCTCGACCAACTGCACTATTGAGGCTTGCGAATGTTTCGTCGCTAATATATATATAATAGTAATGATTACATGCTCCATTTCAATAGACTGGTTTACGAAAACGTCATATTAGCAAGTGAAATGGTAACCTTTCAACATTACAAAATATGTGTTTATACCATTCAAGTTTTTCAGACGAGTTCTCTAGGAATTCAAGTTGTAAAGCATGCTTATTGCCACTTACATGAGTCACAGTCTGTTAACCATAGACAATTATAAAACTCATATAAGAGTAGACAACTCTTTCACTTACGATTCTGCTTTTGAAATTGTGCCATTTTCGTTTAATCATTCTAGATTTGAGTTTAAGTTTGAGTTAGGCTTATAATGGCAATATATATTAGAACTATTATTTGGGGCGATTGTTTCAGCCAAAGGTTTTTTGGACTTTTCAGACAAAATTCATCTACTACCTAAATAAGTTGTATATCCGTGAAACAGACATTTTTAGTGGTAAATAAAAAGACCTTACTTTTCAAAATCAGTTGAGAAATAAAAATTTCATGTGCAAAAGCTGTTTTTGATGGGTCATTTTCAATGCAAAATTCTGCTGCATGAACAATTTGAAAAACATTTTTTTTTTGGATTTTTATCCAAAAATAGTTTTAAATTGTTGGATATTAGTAAATTAAGACACTCTGAAATTTTTATAGCAAAATACCAAGGATTACTCAAGTTATTTGAAAATTATTAATTTTCTCCTGTCCCACCAACAAGGAATTTACATAGGAAAAGCCCCATCAAAAAATCATTTTGGCTGTAAAATATGTATTTCTCAACCGATTTTCAAAAGTAAAGTAGTTTTATTTACCACTAAAAATGCCAGTTCTAATGATATATAACTGATGTACACAGGAAAAATATCTAGGTACGAAATTCATCTGTTTTACATATGTGCCACATATGTATTCTACATATGTATTTCATATTAAAAGAACACATATGTAATGAATATTCAATTCAATTCAATTCAATATCTTTATTTCCTCCATGCAGGAGATTATGAAATACAATAATATGAATACATTTAGAACAACATAATCATGGCAAAATATCATATGAGAGAGAGAGAGAGAGAGAAAGAGAGAGAGAAGGAGAGATAGAGAGAGATTAATATATACATTTACACAGATTTGAGAGAGGTTAATATATACATTTACACAGATGTTTACATTATTGTAATGTGTAGTAGAAATAATAATACCAATCGTGCGCTCTGCACTGAGCTCATATGCAAACTAATTTAACACTAGCAATGTCTTGGCATATTTCGAGTTTCGCTTAACATTTGTTTTTAAATGATAACATATTACATATTCTGAGTGAAGAATATAAATTTGTCAATACAGACACTCGCAAATCTTGATGCGAGATGATAGAACTGATTGTACGATTCATTATCAATATCTGTCCGAGGTGGCTCGCCGAGGACTTTACATGTGAACGATAATGGCTCGGAAGTATCTAACTCATATCTTAGATTAGGGCTTACATCCTTATTAACGTCATTTAAAAATTTAATTCTCATATTAAGTGTATGTGTACATTCTGAAATAATATGCACCGCTTTTATTAGGAAGGGTGTTTGACAGTATGTAATACATAAATGTATGAAAAATTCAATTTCCATGAATATTCAAAATTCCAAATTTCAAAATTCAAATGTCAAAATGTCAAAATTCAATATTTCAAAAAAATTCAAAAATACAAAATTCAAAATTCAAAAATTTCAAAATTCAAAATTTCAAAATTCAAAATTCAAAATTTGAAAACTCAAAATTTCACAATTCAAAATTTCAAAATTCAAAATTCAAAAATTTTGAAATTTTGAAATTTTGAAATTTTGAATTTTGAAATTTCAAAAAATTCAAAATTCCATGAATAATTTGATTTAATAATAAAATAATTGTTGCCTTTAAGGTTCGGTCGATATGTATATTTATCCACCTCGATAAATACACATCGCCGAGGTCGATATCACTTTTCTCAGGTCGATAAATACACATATCGACCGAACTTAAAAGGCAACAATTATTATATTATTAAATCAAATTATTCATGGAATTTTGAAATTTTGAAATTTTGAATTTTGAAATTTTGAATTTTGAAATTTTGAAATTTTGGAATTTTGAATTTTGAATTTTGAAATTTTGATATTTTGAGTTTTCTTCACAATTTATATAAACACTATATGCATTGAATATATATTAGTTTCATATGAAATACATATGTGAACAGTTCATATGTGTCACAGATGTATTACTTTGATGTGTAAAAAATATTTGGTACATATGTATCATTTACATATGTGGCACATATGTAAATAATATTATGCACATATTGTATTATTATGAAAATCATAAGAAAGGAATATATATGTATCACACATCACAACATTTTTCCTGTGTACGTATTATTTAAATTGCTCACGTTACTGCAGAACAACCTTTGGCTGAAACAAGCGCCCCAAACAATAAGACAGGTTTGATGGTGGATTTTTTTAATAACTTCATATATCGTGGATTTCTTTAAATACCTTCATTTATCGTGGATTTCTTTAAATACATTCATTTATCGTGGATTTCTTTAAATACATTCATTTATCATAATAAGCGCAATTTGGAACACTGAATATACATTTATGTCTTTTTAACATTGTTTCTTGATAAAAAAAAAGCATGTTGAATTAGTATATTTGTTATTATCTAAACGCCACCTAAAACATCTATTTGTCAGAAAATATTCTCTCCTCATGCCAAACACTATTCAAAGTTTGGAGAATATTCATACAAGCTCCTTTAACGTTTTATGAGGCGAATCATATTGACTGCAATCAGAAATACTTGCACTAAATCCTAAAATGTATTAATGTATTGCACGAATCCTACAAGATCACATAGAAGCAAACTATTCGATCACTTTTATCATTAACATCTTCCATCAAACTGACACGGCTTGTGCCACTTCATTGAGAACATCAAGTCTATGTTTCTGCACGTGCAATGAGCGGTTCTGTAATCGGTCTTGCAGCTACATTGAGTCCGAATGATCTGGAGAAGACAAAGGTTATCAGGTGCTGGTTGCTTGTCAGTATGGATTTCCAGCATGATTTCTTTTTTTAGATTCACCACATCCCCAAACCTCTCGTATTAAGTTTGCATCACCTCTCCCAATTTTGTCTCTTATATATTTCTATGTTTTTTTTGGAGGATAGATTTCTAGAGACGGGACCATCCGGTTTATGCCCCGCGCCCCAACCACACTCCACCATCCAAGGATGAGGATTAAGAAAAGTGACTTTACCAAAAATACACTGACGAAACCCAGTGGTGACTGTGACGATCGAACCCGATAAAGAACACATTGCAGCATTAATCGAGTCTTTCGAGTCTATAATCCAGTTGTTTTCCGGACTTTTATTTTGCCATCGCCCTGCATTCAACAGAATAACGTCTGCATGTTGAATGCAGGACTGTGTTCAAATGTTGAACTCATAGCTGTACTTGTTCGTTAAACAAAGGGCTGAGTTCGAATGTCTAAAGCAAGGCTGGGTTTCAATTTTTAACGCAGGACTAGGTTCGAATGTTGAATGCATGACTGTTCGAATGTTGAACACAGGCTATGATCAAATGTTGAAAACGGGGCGTCGTTGGAATGTTGACCTTGGCTTGGTTTGGATGTCCAATGCAGGGCTGGGTTGGAATATGTTTACTGAAAGGCTATGTTCAAATGTTGAACGTAATGTTGAACGCGAGGTTGTATTCGAGTGTTGAAAGCATGGCTGAGTTTGCATTTTGAACGCAGGGCTAAGTTTGAATGTTGAATGCAGAGATGAGTTCGAATGTTGGGTACAAGACTAGGTCCAAAAGTTGAATGTATGGCTGGGTTCGAAATTTCAATTCAGTACTACTGAGTTCGAACGTAGGGCTCGATTCGAATGTTGGTTCTGGTTTATATATATACTTATAGCATCTTGAAACCTAAATTTAGTTTTTTGTTTTTCTTCTTTTGTTTTTCCTACAGAAAACTAGTTCACTTAAAAAAAATCATTAAGTAAAACAAAACAAAAATTAAAAGTAAAATACAAACATTTCTAAATCTGCGTAGGAGGTGACTTACAACTAAATGAAGAGCAAAATATGGACAAAATATCCATCAAGGCCAATTCAACCTTAAAAATATATTTGTTGGCTGTTTGCTGTTTCCCGACCCAGACTTTTATTATTGGATAAGTATGTACGTGAATTTCTTTTTTGACGAAGACAGTAAAAGTCTTAAGAAAGGAAAGAAAAACATACTAAAGATAGTAAAATAAAAATATGTTAAAGAATTGCTATGAAAAGTTTTCGGTATGGACTATTTTGTGGGTAGGTAGGGAAAAGCAAACCAACAATATTTCATGGTCAGCCCAACATCAGCTATTGTTAAAACAGTTAAAATTATTTAATTTAAAAACAAAATGGTGATCAGAAAAGTGGCAGTTGCCATGCGTTTATGGCGATTGGTTGCTAATATCTACTGGAAACATCTAGATGTTCATGATTTTTCACTAGTTCCATGAAAACAGCATGCAATTTATTTACACTGCAGACTAGATAAATCTCCAGTCTGTCGTTTACGTGTTAAAGTGTTTTACTTGATCAAATTGTTAAGTAGATACTTATGTTGGTAAAAGATGTGTATGCCAAGTTTGTCTTAGTGATGTGATTAAGTTTTGATGTATTTAAAGGGATACAAGGTGATCTTATCCCGTTAGTTTTTCTACATAAATTGCATTGTTCAATCATTAATATTAATTATAAGAATAGTATAAAGTGTGTTTTTACATATTGATAACTGTTGATTATACTGCACCAATACTAACTTTAAACGATAAAATGATACTGGAATAATAAATTGAGACGCTAATATAAAATCTTCAAGCGTGCCATGTGTCCCTTTAAGTAAAACTTAGCAAATGTCTGGTCAAACAGGCGCCAGCTGTTGTTGAAATGGAAACCGAACTGTTTATCAACAAATACTGAAACTGCAAACTTGCTTCGATCTGTCATCTGCATCAATTAGAAACATACTCAAGGGACAGTTTCATTCTTAAGCTATGTTTCATTAACTGCACTTAAGACTCATTTGTACTATGCCATTTTATTGGTCGTCCTATAAACACGATCTTTCGTAGGACTCGTTTTGTTCTACAAGTCGATTTATCTTCTCTTGGGAGAGCCTAAATTAACTTCGGAAACGAGGGAAATACGACGCTTAATTGTATCAGGAGTTTGCTCTTGTCAATATACATTGGAGACTTTTAATAAGCATGCGTAAACTAATAATTAAATAGTATTGTGTGGTATATCATGCTTAAGTATATATACTTATTAGTTATAACAAATATATCGACGCGGACAGAAGTGTGTATTGGTTCTTGGTTCTTACGCCACGTCAATGTTACATTCACGCGAACCCTCGCTGTTCCGATTGATTGGGGTGTGCTAGTCGAAGGCGGACCAAATCGATCAGCGCTTTAGTTCATAATAAAAATAGACACGTGACCATCGTTCTAATCAGATGCTCATTTCAAATGAAATCTCTTGCACTCACTCTGAAAAGATAAAGTTCCGGGAAATTAGTCCTTAAGAATCTGTCTCTCCGATTCGTGTAAGCATAGGAATACACTAACTGTTTAAGGTAAGAGTACGTTTCTTTTTATTGGAATTGTTCCGTGGGATGTTTTGGTATTTAAGATGTTTTTGAAGTTGTATCCGTTGCCTTAAACAACTTTAAAGTAATTTGACAAAACACCATTGTCGGGAAGCTTATAATTAATTATTATGTTTTGACTGTTTAAGTATTTTTACATAGCATTTTATACTATATACGAAAGTATATCGGAATGTATTAAATATATAGAGCGAACACAATATGTTGTATAATATATTGATCATAAACAGTATGAAATATGAAATATATAGACGAAATATATGTATAATACCTACTATTATATAGATAAAGGATATGTGTTGGTTTGGAGTGGGCAGCGTATTTTTGTTATATACGCATAACCCGAAAACTTACGTAGACTTTTTTTTTCCGGCGACGTCAACGGCCCAGTATGGTGGAAATTAATTGTTTTAATAATAATAAAATCCACTCATTATCTCACTGGAAAAAAGTATATTATAAAGAGAGATATATAAATAAATAGATTAAAACTCAGCAAAATACACGTTTAATAAAGTTAACGTTTTCAAATGAAAAACCCGCATTAAGTTTTAACACACCGTTAATAATATTTAAAACATTTTTAATTCAATAGTATATTATTTACATATTTATTTTAGGATTGCTTTTCAGACGCATTAAATACACAGTCCGGCAAATTAGTTAAAAATATATTTTGATATATTTACAAAGTTATTATATATAATGAAATACATTACGTGGTCCCGCCTTAATTCCATTAAGCGATGGCAAAGCGTATATTAGATTTTATAACGGATATTTCGACAAAAAAATACGTTTAAATATGTTTTTTATTGCAAAAAAATTGATAACCTGTTTAAAATTACCTATAAAATGTGTTAATTTTACAATATGTAATTTTTTTAAGACAAAATTATGGTTTTATTTCATACCCCAGCCAACCCCGTTTTCGCTTCTTGGAGAAGGGGTTGAATGGGGTATGAAAGTTACTCGGACCACGTAATGAAGTTTAAACAGAGTTAACATGCTATACTAACTGTTATAAATATTTAAGTAAGCAATCTATGTCCTCGTCATTCACCGACCCATTAATTCACCTAATTGTCGACGCATTTATTCATCCTTTTAATTGTTAAACATCTTCGTCGGTGCTAATGTGCGTAGTTAACAATAATATCCGTAGCATTTTTTATTTTATTTTTATCTCACAGGGTTCATATTTATTTCATATTGAGTTCCGTCGGTGTGTTCTTGTGCAAGACACTTTCCCTTAGCCTCGTCCGTCGGATGGGGACGTAAACCGGGCGGTCCCCTGTATCGGACTATCCTCCGAGCACGTTAAAGAACCATAGGAATCTATTCGATAATAAGAGTAGGGCACGGTTCCCGGAATCCTATGTATCCTTCCCCTCTCTCTGGGGCGGCTCTAAATAACCTTTACAGTGTTGATGAGCCGTTAAACAACATTAAATTCAATTATATTTATTTAGGAAGACCTTTTTTTTTTCAATTTCATAAAGCAATTATTTTTTTTTCATCTCACATCTATTTAAGAAGACTATTTTCATTTTTTCCCATTTCATAAAACTATGAAGCGAATTTTGCGTTTTTATTTTATAAATAAGCGAATTTTACGTAGAGTGCATGCTTGCTTGCATACAAAGCCAGAAAAAGAGTCTGACCATTTACACACAAAGACCGGAAAACAAACACACTTCCATAGAAAACGAATCGAGTGATATGGTACCAAATAAACAAACAATAGACACACGGAAGTAAACATGTTCAGCTACTTGATGATATTAGGCGTATACGCGAGTCTCCAAATTAGGTTAATTAAACAAACAACGTCTCTTGGTATATCGGGACGATAACCACGGTTGAAGAAAATTAAGTAATAATAAATAATGTATTATGCATCAGACATCCCATTTTTAAACGAGATAAATCCAAACTAAATGGGTAACAATTGATAATGACAGTACGAAATTTAAATAAAACGGAATTTATATAAAACCAAATTTAAATAAAAAACGTATATATAGGATATAGTAAAAACATCATGAACAATTGCGCAATTAAAACGTTCCTTCTTTTTCAACATTAAGAACATGTTCATTAACGGATTGATTGATTTTTTCTAATAACCTATCAAGAGTTTTATCGTATTGTGAATTAACGTATTATACTTGGAACAAAGCAGAACGGCATTTGTATTTGTATTAAAAGGATAGTTAATAGCAATAAGAAGTTAGAACAATCCATTAAACAATAAATACACTAAGCATTTATTGAAATTGCGATTAAGTGTTCGATTAAGCGCCCGGTTTTACGATAGTGTTTTGGTTTTCATATGCTAACAATCCTATGGAAATCGGGCGCTATTTAGAAAGCTGTCAGAAATCGAGCCAAAGTGGCGAAATTAATGACACAACGAAACAAAACACGCATACATTCGTGATTCAAGTCGCTTTCTATAGTCTTGACCTTTTATCTATGGAAATCAAATGGGTAAATCGTGTAGCGAAGACGCGTTCGTAAAACAGAAAAAACGAAGCAGGCATGGAAGATAATATTTTTTAAAACATACAGTACTAAAATATTTTTTCAGCGCAAAATTACTTGCTTTTACAACCATAGGTACAAGTCCTTAAATTGTAACTCATTTAATTATTTTGCTGATGTACATTTTCAAAAAAGTATAGAGAAAACCGATAAATACACGATCTAATGGCGTACCTTATTATGCAATATTAAGTTAGTTTAAACTTATTTATTTTACATCGATTGTTACGAAAGCTCTATGATCTTATTTGAATCACTCTCGATGTCTTCCTGGGTAGAACCAGTACTAAGCAATGCAGATAAAGTGTCTTGCTCAGGGACACAACGCATATGGCAATGGCGGGAATCGAACCCACGACTTTTGGATCATGGGCCCAACGCTCTACCACTAGACCACAGCGCTCCACGTTTTAAGTTGAATACCAAATATGCTTTTAATGGTCACGTATATTTTTAAAGAAAGAAAAACCTTTGTCAATACATCTTTTATATGTGAACGTGTTTATTCAAATCAGAGACAATCGATGAACATGTCATGGTATCATATTATTTTATAATACATATTAGAGACGTCCTTGTTTCAGTCCTATTGCAATATTTGCTTAAATATCTTTCAAATTTAAAAGCATTTAATGTTTTGAGGTGACTATGGTTGCTCTATGACACTTTAGTTTTTGAAATGTATGTCTGATGGTCATAACAAGAGACACTGTTAAAGAGACACTGTCCGTAAGTAAGCAGATATTGAGAATAGCCAAATAACTGTCTGATTTGTATTTAGTAAAATATATACAAGAAAACATGAGCAAAGACCCAAATGTCTGTAGATATATATTCGTGAGTTTGAAAATAAACACAGTTTTATTTATTTTATTGTAAACAATGTGGGTCCCACAATATGTACAGTTTCTGCTGATCACGTGACAGCCATTAGCGCGTTAGGTTTTCTATAAGGTATGTATTGCGTAATATACATGGCCCGCTTAGCTCGGTTGGTAGCGCCCTCGACTATTGCGCTCTCACTGTTATTACCCGCAAGTGTAATTTTAGTTTGGGCTGCGAGTGAGATACTTCATTTTGTTCACCAAGGTTTAGTAACCGTGTTTTTTCACGAATCCTAACTACAGCCTCACTGATGAATCGACGCATTGCCTGAAAGAGAAGACCCATATTTTAACAGGTGTTTCTTCTTTTCTAGTGCGGTTACAAATAAGGTAATGCCATTCAGAAATTTCAAATAATTTCCTCGATACAATGTTTAAGTTATATATTATTTATGTAGCTATTTCATATATTGCTGTGCGTTCTATAAATAGATCAATCATCATCATCACGTGATCTTGCATAAAATGTATTCATACGCTGTATTGTTCTCCTAGGATAGTGTATTGAGATTTGTAACCAGTTAATTTATTTCTCTTGCAACACCATCAGACGCATATCTCCCATCTTTCTTGGATTTATATATTAAGAAATATACATGGCCTTTATAGTCTTCATATAATATTTAATAGGTTTGGTCAGTAATGGTTATCGCATAAGCTACTATCCTTTGTAAAAAGTTGTTGCTGCCCATTCTTCGGAATAAGATTTTTAGCCTACTTTGTAGTACGCTGTGTAATATTCTTAAGTTTTTACTTCCCTTGCTATGAAGTTAAAATGACTGATTCGGTAGTAAAATAATCCTGAATACTTGTGGCAATCGTGTCTGCGAGACCGAATGCAAATCAACAATATCTGACTGGGTATATATGACGTCATTTGATCCCGAGTGACTATTTTTAGACTTCGGGTCTATTCGGACACTCCGGTTTTAGAATAAGTCCCTTATAGTTCATCAAAACTTGCAAAGGATTGATAGCTTAATTCATGCCCAATGGTTTAAAAGGGGTACATCAGGATTTTTCTAGAAACATCTTAAATTATAAAATTGTTCCAGTTCACGATATAAAACACTATCAATCAAAATGTGAAGCTAGAACCATTTTGTTAATGTCTAAAATTTCAGAACACCATATAGCTAGGGTGGAATCGCACGTAATATGCCGAAATTAACCCTGGTGCATCACCTAGGTTAGCACGTATTACTGTGCAGAATGAATTTCTTTGCAAATAAAAGATTTTGTAGGCTCATTATGTTTTTGTCATGTAGAATAAAAAATATTAATATTTGTCAATTTTAATTCGGACACCTAGAACCCCATGAAAAGCCTGATGTACCCCCTTTAAGACTTAAGTCGGAAAACAAATTGTGTGTGTGTGTATGTGGAGAGTGGGGTGATTTTTTAAAAGATTTTTATGACTTTATCTATGCGTCAATTTGGTAGAGGTAAAGGTAGACCTCATCTGTTTTGAAACAAACTCGTAGAACCACAGTCGCGCGTTATTGAGTAGCTGTCAAACATTCGTCAAACATTTTATGTGCAAACGTAGAACAAGCGGGACTCGAACGTATGACTGTAGCATTGAGAGATATACATTGCACAAACAAGAGTAGATCTAAACACAAATATGTTACCTTTTATTACAATTTTCAAATTACATGCAAAACTGATTGAATTATATTCTGTTAAGGCCAAAACACAAATATGTTTAAAAACAAAACAAAGCAGAAAAAAAACGAAGGGGTAAAAAGTTGATGTGTCGGGGGTAAAAACGGCGATTCGGTTGGGTGACAGGAAACAAAACACTTTCTTGTTTAGGTCTAAGGTAGTAAACGGATTTACCTTGACTTTGGTGATTATTGTCAACAAACGATTTGTCGAAAATCCACGTAAAAATTACAATTAGGGATATTAATCGTGAAATTCTCAGTAGCATAGCTACCTATTAGGCCAAAAGGCCCAGGCCTTCACATCATGTTCACATACTTGGTTGAAAAATATAACAACAAAATAATTGTGTATGAGCATCATGTTCACTCCGAGTTGTGAGATTAAATCACAACGGTATCCCGAGAACAGTGGTACTCCGAGTTGTGAGAATGAACTACAACGGTATCCCGAGACCAGTGGTATTCCGAGTTGTGAGAATAAATAACAACGGTACTCCGAGACCAGGAATACTCCGAGTTGTGAGATTAAAATCAAATGAGCACAACGATTTATAAGTTATGTTTTGTATATGTGTAGTCTGTATGTCTCTACTACAAGTTGTGTGTAAAACATATGTTCTTTTAGTTGAAGGTCACACTTTTGGAAGAAGGAAACTTCAGGGAGAATGTGTCACTTTACAGTGACATTCCATGTTTAAATTTGTATATTATAAATCTTTGTGCAGCGGGGGATATGGCTGTCTTTCTGACTACACTCGTGTTCATTTGATTTTAATCATACTTGCATAGTATGTCGGTATAAGTGCAAAGTTGTTTCCTATTTTAATTCATCTATGTTGGTCAAAGGGTCTATGAATTACCTCCCATTGAATTGGCAAAATTGGCTGTCTTGACCTTTTTGACGCTATATTCATTTCTAATGACTCAAACTTTGACAGGTGATGACAGGTGATGTTTTTCGATACACTTTAACACCTGTGAAGATATGGTTCAGATATGATGAAGCGTTTCGGAGATTAATTTTCATTATAACCAATCATTCCTTTTGTTCCCTTCTTCCTTAACTTATCTTGTTTTAATCGGCTTACTTCCAGATACATTAAACAATGCATTGATGTATTATTACATGCAATGATGTATTATTATGAAGAAGAGTTGACACATGTTCAGTCCATCCATGTCATACGTGATTGCAAAGAAACCTTCCATTACATGGATGAACAAATCATAGTTCACCATGCTCTCAGTACCTTCGGTACTTTGATTTGTACCGCTATTGAATTCCGTCAAACAATCTAAGGGGCTAGTGCAAGAAGGTTGCTAAGTCACATTTTCTTGATTAAAAACAAATGCAATTAACTTCATTTTTTTTTTTATAAAATCAAGAATACTTTAAAGCAATTGGTTTTGGTGAATCATTTGTCATTTGAAGTTAATAATTATGAAAAAAAATATAAATATTCATAGCCGTTTTCCGGTTTTTTTTAATTGGTGCTAGAAGGTGGCTAAATGGACTTGGCCACCTTCTAGCACTAAACAACTTGGATGTTTCTACTTGATGAGTTAGAAATGGCCCTCTTATATCACAACTGCCAGTATTATTATTTTGTATACTGTAAAAAAGGTTATTTTGCAAAGGCTTCATATCACAAAATCTTACATTTGGCAAAGTCAAGAAGATTATTCATTTGTGAGCTATCAGCAGTCTTTATGTATCTAGCATCAGTTTTCAATACCTCGAGAGATGTATTAGTACCTGTGCAATGGAGTATCGCACAAAAGACAAACTTAAACTCTTAAATCTAATCCATTTTAATTTTCTGCAAGAAAAGAAAAGACTCTAAAGTCATTCTTATCTGCAATCAAATTTTATAAATGTGAACAGTAACTGCAAAACATTGAATGACATCAACAAAATTAACAATACAGACATGCGACTTAAACAGACAGATTTCGGAGTAGACAAGTGTTTTTAAGTACTTTTGAACTGCATGCTAATTAGTAATGATCAAATGTTATGATAAGTATGTAATAGTTAGAGTCTGTCTCAGCTCGTTGGTTATTTAAACACCGAGATGGGCTACGTCTGGTCTCAGCGAGTTGGTTTATTAAAACACCGAGATGGGGCTACTCAAATAACCAGCGAGCTGAGACAGACTCTATCTATTTTGTAGCATGGTGTACTTAGTAACACAGAGTTACGTCCGTACTCTAAATTCCACTATCTGGTAGTTGTAGTACAGTATAGCCACGCCATTCACTATCAAAGGACAAGTCACCGACCATGCTACAAGTGTTAGTTATTCCTAAACGTTTGGATTTAAATTCCTACATTTAAATTCCATCATTTTTTTTATCAAATGTGTCACTGAAATGTTCCAGTTATTTTACTTGTACATAGTTTCTACTCGACGTAATCATCTAGGTCCGAGTCCATTTCACTCTGACCTACTGCGCCCTTTTCTGCAGAGATGCTTTCATAAAACTGCCTTGTGATTTAATCGAGAAGTCCTTTCTTGACTATTTTCATGATATCATTATACTTTGCTCGCTTTAAGAGCAAAGCATGGTTGTATTTTACAGGAGCAGTCATGGTCACATCTGCTCCTCGTTTTGGGAGATCAACTTTTTTTCCATGGTTCTAAATTGCTTAGAGTATACCGACACCAGACTTTATTTTCATGCTCTACTTTCGATACTTCCCCTGTTATAACTGTTCCATCACTTCTTCCATACGAGAACCACATTACTTCTTGCACCATCGTTGGTTGTAAGGTTTTGTTTTATGATCTTGTCACTGTACAGACAGGGCTGTACAAATCCTATAGCCCGACGCCCGGGACTAGTCCAAAACCAAAGTCGGGCGTGTCACTTTTTCAAAGATTTCAGTCCCGGACTAGTCCAATTTTAAAAAAAGAGAAAGTCAGTTTATAATCTTTGATATCTCTTCCTTCTATC